>JAUZNJ010027738.1:0-16587 GCA_034780135.1 Jordanella pulchra | reverse complement strand
ATAATATAATATAATATAATATAATATAATATAATATAATATAATATAATATAATATAATATAATATAATATAATGTGTATATCTGCGTGTTTCTATTTGTGGGCTTACGCTGTAAGAAGCCTCATGAGCGTGAATTTTGCATTTAAAGGGATATTTTGTTTTTATTTTACAATGTCCTTATTACCTTTTATCTAGTTTAACTTGATTTACTTTTGTTCTTTTACCTTGCACAAAAAGGAGCTAACTTTTAAGAACTGCCAGGTTGTGCAGGAGAATTGTTGTTTGAAAATTTAAAAGTGTAAACTGATCCTGCAGATCCATTCCCCCTTACTACCTAAAGAATTTAAGATGATTCCAACCAGATATTATATTATTAGTTTATTCTTACAGTAATATTCCAGTGCGATACGTTTGTTGTTTTATTACAGGTATGGCTTTACATACCTGGGAGGGATATTTTTTTGAACTCGAACAAAATTACTAATACAAATTTTTTTTTTAAAAAAGCAAATAATTAAACACATAACTCCGACACAGTCTTGCTTTACCTGGCATAAGCCAGTTGTATTCGTGTAATTCATTGGTAATTTTACACGGTATTTTCGGGAGTTTGTGAATTCACAAATCTCGCGACAATTCATCTTGCTTGCAAGGTAATGTGTCGCTATGTTCCTACCAGACTTAGGCTACTTCCTACCATAGCATCCCAGGAAACATTTAGATCAATACTTTTTTATCAAAGTTAATATTCTTTAGCACCTGATTTTGTGATATTTTCCTCGAAAACACGACCAGTTCCAATTAAAATAATTGAACCGATTTAAAAGCCGTTTAAATGCTTACACGCTCTTGTTATGAATTTTTCAAGAAAACATTATCCATTGGTTAATGTTTTCATTATTTTGTGACAACATATCTTGTGATACGACTGTCCAGCCCCAACTTCTTCTTTGTAAAAGTCATCCAAATTTACTGAAATGTATGTATTGTCTGCCAATTTTGGCATTATTTCATACATGATGGGTTTTGTCATTTTAAGGTACTTCTATTCCTATCTCTATCACAACATCCGTGGTCTTTCTCAGCTTTAATTTGACTTGAAATTATCTTGTGGAGCAAACAGTCATGAGGTGCAACAATTGCAAAGACCTTAATTGTATATCATAATTTAGTCATTTTTGTGCTTTTACATTTCACAGACGATTTCTACCAATTAATGCTACTTTAATTTGGCTTTATTTGATTTTTTCCTAAATTAGTTTTTTTACCATAGCTATTATTACACATGCAGAGTTTTGCTTAATTTCTACACAGTACAAGAAAAAAAGTAAAATATCATTTGGGGCATTTAACTAAATAACTATAGATAATTATACATTCATAATTTATTTACTTCATTAGAAGTCGCTTGTGAATTCACAATAAATTCGCCATATTTTGTTTTCCAGAATCTGGGGAAACGAAATACTGTGAATTGGTTATAACATATTTTATACTGCACTGTACTCCTCACATATGTTTTTATAAGTTTTAATGTAATAGCAGAACACGTGATTCATTAACCACCTTATTGCAAACTTTTGCAGATTTACGACTTGTGACCGCATTTTGGTTTTTGTTTGCATTTTTGTACATTCAAAGATGTAGGAACAAAGTATAATTCATAGCACCCTCAATTCATTGGTTCCCTGGAGCCTCCACATCCTCTTTTGTGGTAAAAAAAAAATAATAATAAAAAAATAAGAATTAGTATTTTAATTATAGTTTAGATTTAGTTATAATCTAAAAGCAGGAGGAAATACTCCTCTTGTTCCCGATATGAAAAGAAATTATGAAGCAGATAATGGTATTGACTTTATATAAAAAGAACAAAACAAGTCTCGGCAAAGATTGAAACGACCAAAGCGGCGCTTTTAACAAAAACCGAGGTACCATGAAGGCACCATAGTGGTTTGACCTGGTCATGTGACACTTTATTGCGGAAGTCCAGAAAATCCGTCTTGCTAAACAAGAAGCTGTGCAAGAGTAACCGAAAGCTTAAGCTAATTATCATCCATATCATTTGCCGTTGTTTACACAACCAATGGTCAGGTAAGAACGTTGTTTTTAGACCACTGTTTATTCAATTTACTGGCCACGGTGCGGCTCGTGGATCTAATTGTTTGGGCAAGACCAAGAGTATCTTTAATCAACTCGTTTCTGTGCTATTTACAAGAATATAGGGACATTGTAAGTTTATTTGCTGCAAAACTATGTTGGCAGAATCATCTTGGGTGACTGATGTAGTAAAACACAAGATAAACGTGTAATATCAGGATACCAAGTCGGCTTTAGGACTGCTGTGTAGTAGATGTCATGTGAGAGTCAGCAGAGTCCAGAAAAATCGATTAGACTGAACCAGTCAGGAGAAAGTCCAGTAATGGTCCAGAGGGAACTGGCACTACTTTAGAGCTGTACTTTATGTTTCATTTCTTGCTGAATAAAAATTGGTGTGTTGTTTTCGAGCTTAAAACACATTAAGTGTTTATATTTTGGAAAGCACACATACATAACACGATATACAGTCCCTTGCACATATTTTAATTCACATATTTATGTGTATATTACAACTGCAAATTTTAATGTATTACATTAAAATTTTATGAATTATTCCAGCAAAGCACAACTTGCTCTGTGGACTTACAGAGACCAGAAAATGTTTTTTGCTAAGTCAGATGACATGAAGATAACATTTTGATCGTTGGATTGGTGTCTTCCCTGTTGGTTTTAGGTCTGGGTTTTGGTTGGGCCGTTCTAACACATAAATAGACCATCCTGGTTAAGCTCTTGCTGAATTTTTTTTTTTTTCTCCACTTTTGTTATCCAGGCTATAAAAAGCATCCACGTGAATTCAGTTTCACTTTAAATCCAAATACACTGTATACCAGTTTGACATTAATTGTAAGTTGAGGTTCGAGTGGAGTTCATTGGTTATGAAAACATATATTAGGCATTCTGTCTTTGATTATGTATAAATAAAAAAAAAACCAGCAAAGTCAAATAAAAAAACAAGACTCCATTGTTATTACTCTTAAGATTAGGCATCAAACTCATGAATCAAAACTGGTTAATGTAATTATTTTGCTGCAAAACACTTGACATCAGATGAGCTTCTATTTTCAATGGACTGAGTTCTCTGCTTGGAAATAAAATAAAAAAACATGAAAAAAATAAGTGGATCATTAAGATAATTTAATTACATACAGAAAAAAATTCATTTGATTGTGCGTCAGAAAATATTAGATTTAAAATCTATACATTGTATTTTAAATCCCTTAAAAAGCATTAATGACCCTTTTTGCTCTCCTGAAAGATTCGTTTCTATTGAATAGGACGAGTCAAACCGGACAAAATTCACAAAAGGTTAAATCCTGGGTACTCCATACCTACTGGCTCATCACTATTTGAAATTGCTTTCTTATATCCTGAATGGAAGAAACAGTGTGTTTGCAATATTGCAATCATAAAAGCAGTGCTTGGATGAAAGATTTTACTGCCCGTTATATTTTAGGTAGCATCCTTTTAAGCTCTACATCCTAACAACCTATTTGACTTATAGCCCTTTATGCCCACACCTACTATAAATCTTACAGACGGATCCAATGTAAAGGAAAGAATAGGATGATGATAAAAAAAAAAAAAAAAAAAAAGTTCTGTGTTAATCCTAATCAATATCATCACCACCATGTTCAGCAACTGTACTGCAAAGTATTTCTTTAGCAATAAACAGTCTAAGACTTGCAATTCTTTGTGAAGGTCAGTTAAAATTATTCTATGTTCATTTTTTTATTGGATGTCTTCTACGAACTAAGGCTGCACCAAGAAATCTCTTAATAGATGCTAGAGGTAAAACAATATATCATTAGTGACGCGTTGCTAGTCCCTGCATTTCTAGTATATTGTTAATATTTGATTTGTTAATAGATAGTTCCTTTTTGTTTTAATTGAGAATTCTGTAACTCTTTTTAATTATCATTGTGTCATTTTTATCATTTAAAAGGAGGAAGAGAAGCAACATCAGTGTAAAGAATCTTCCCAATCGTCCCTTTCTTCTTTTTTTTTTTTTTTTGAAACAAGGGGTGAACGGTTCAGCTTGTGACATTTGCTAAAAAAAGAAATGGGTCCTGGTGTCGTTTTTTTATTATAGCTTTCTGTTTGGTTTGCTCCAGGTTTCCCAACAGAACAACAATCTGTTTATAACCAACCTCTGAAGTGGCTGTAATTTCTTCTTCTACTGTTTTAATTGACACCTCTCTCTTTGTTGCGTTTTTTTTCTTAACAAATCTGCGATCTGGGTTAATAGCTTCAAAAGCTAAAAAACAAAAACGGTGACATTTTGTTTTTTTTTCTTCTTTTGTTTGCCACATTATAAAGTCTTGCTGTGTGCTGTTGCTTTGTAGGATGACACAGAGGCACTGCCTGGAGGGCCAGGTTTACTCGGTGCCTCTCATTCAGCCTGAGCTGAGGAGAGAGGAGGCTGTTCTTCAGATTGCGGATGCACTGCTGTACTTGGAGGTTATCTCTACAGATATTTTCAGAAGGTGAGCGCAACACACCCACAGGTCAAACATAGCTCTACTCTCTAAACCACATGTCTAAAATGTCAGTTTCTTTCAGATAAACTGTCCTTGGCATGTTTTATGTGGCTGTTTTTGTTTTTATTATTATTTTATTTCAAAACAAGCAAACCATCAACTTTTAAGTGATTTCAAGCTGCAAAACTTTTTTTTTTTTTTTTTTTTTTTTCTAGAAGATAAATATTCTAAACTTTCTAAGCAAAAACAGCCCCTAGGAAAGGTCTGATTAAGATACTGAGCGGACGGATATAAACATCCCAGCATCTGCTAAAAGGAAGCCGTGATGGATCATGTTGTCATTTTTCTACCAGATTATATCGTTATTAAGCAGCATCTGTTTTATAGCAGACGGTCCTGTTTGGTAGACAGCAACTAAAGGTTGCTCCTGTAATTAGATGAAAGCAGATATATGTTCATATATACTGTAGGGTCTGTTATAATGTAACTTTTTTATTATCATTGTGTCATAACGTTTGGTTTTAATTTTTTTTTTTTTTTTTTTTTTTTTTTTTTTGTGTGTGTGCTTTTGTTACCAGTGTTCCTACACTGAACCTGGGCACACATTTAGACCTCCAGATGTCTTCCATCTTCCCAAAGAGAAGTCAAATATCATACTGAATGTAAATGCAGTGATGTTGGTTGGATGCTTGGGCTTTAAGCCTTCAGCCATCTGTAGCTTTGCTTTTTAAAATAACAAGAACCAATGACTTTCATACGTGAAGAAATGAACTGGATTTATGGTTCTCTTTCAAAGACAGATGGAAGGTAGCTACTCTGTGCCAACATTTAATAAGTGATTATTGTAAAATATTATAACTAAATATGTTTTAGTTATATTCAATAACAGAAAATTGCCAAATTCACAGTGAAGAAAACAACTAGGAAAAAAATGGAATATGTTTTCAACTAAGGACAATTCGGTTTTATTTATAGAATACGTGAGTAAACACAGGCTCTGTCATTTTAACAAGACAGACAAAGAGACGGCGCAGGACAAAGAAGGGATAGCTGGCAAAAACTTTCTGCCTGACAGGATAAGGGATATGAGACTCACCTGAAGTAGATCACTGCTTCTTCAGCTCCATAAATGATTGATTGTCTGGTTTCTATGGATACGTCACAATCAGTGTTCATAAAAACCCCTCTTGTTTTAATAAAGCTTTTTTCCTTAAAAAGGAATAGTAAAAGAAGAGATGTCTGACTCATCGATGGGTTAATTTCCTGGCTGGTACCGATTTCTGGTTAATGTTGAAGCCTGATCTGCATTTTAGGAAAATAAAATAACCAAAAAAATTCTGTTGCCTGTTCTTGTGATTGAAGTTAATAAATTGATAAATAATAATAAATAAATAGAATAAAATAAAAGAATTGTAAGAGCTGTGCTTCAATCATCAAAGAATAATCTATTTTAACTTTATATGTAATTTGTCTTAAAGAAAGGGGAAATTGTCTTAAATTCAAACTCTGACAGACTGATCAATGCATCTGCGGTCAGAATAACGGTGAGATTTGCGAATGAGCAGAGATGATCCACGTTAGCTGAACCTTTTCAGAACACCTCAGACACATGTTCCTTATCACCACGTGTGTCGCTGTGTTCCTGGTGTTTCCAGAGTCTCTGAAAGCGTGGAAAAGAACCGCCGGCAGCTGCAGAGTGTCTCCGACCGGATCAGACTAGCAGAGGCCCGCGTCAACAAGATTAAAGGGAGTAAAAAGGCCACAAAGGTAATGAAGTTTGATGCCCAGATTCATGAGGAAACACGGTATGAAAACGTATTAAATGTGCGTGTGTAAAGGTTTTCTCCAGCGCCAAGTACCCTGCTCCAGATCGGCTTCAGGACTACTCCTCCATTTTTACCGGGGCCGCGGATCCTTCCTCTCAATCCCGTCCTCGTCGAAAGATCCAGAATAAACTTCGACCTTTTGATGAAAAGGCTTTGCAGGTGAGGAAACTAAAGTGTTTGCTCTCTTTGAAACCCACTTTTTAAAAACAACCAACCGTAATGTAAATGGATGAGTGAAATTGATAGTAGATTTGCACTATAAGTATGAAAAAAATACGAATAAAAAAAAAAAAAAATCTTTAACATTTTTAGACTTTATTCCTTACTCTGGTATCTAATAAATGGGAGCAGTTAACTTGAATCTGAAAGTAGATGATGTCTATTATCTTTGAAACTAACTTTAAAACTAAGCGATTTGTTGATTTTTTTTTGAGTTTGACAGAGAATCCACAGACACGATTAGCTGGAAGGTGTCCTTTTACAGCCGTACAGCCGTAAGGGTCAAGGTTTTACCTTCACCACTGGTTCCTGAACATGGGCTGGTCTTGGTTCCAGCCCAGATAACAAACTTTACTTAAGAGAATATCTAATGAATTGATTTAGAATCATAAATGATCAAAGCTGATCCAGTAGCAACAAAGCTTACTTTACCATGAATGTCAAATTGAAGAACAAATAAACATGTTGTGGTTTGGAAACATGATTTTTCTTGGAGTGAAATGCTGGTGCTTGTCTGTTTCTTTTTGCTTTTAACACATCTCTTTAATGAAGTGCAGAAATATACATCATCTACCCGCTGTTGGTCAAAATGTTGGGCGTATGTGAAGGATAGAAATGTTAATACAGAATCTTAGATGCAACTCTGCATCTTAGATGCATAAAGTTCAAGATGTTTTTTATGCTATCAGATTAAATTATGATTTTCTGGTCTAATGGAGAAAGATGAGGAGCACTGGAGTTCATCTCACCTTCTCATATTTATTCAGCCTGCAGGGTACAACTTCCCTGACTCCTAATTAAGATTCCAAAATGTGAGATTGGGGAATAATTTACCGTCAGTCCTGATATTTTCAGAGCACAGGGAAATGAGCCACAGTGTGCAGAAAGCACATAAGCACAAAACAAACGCAGATTTGATCCACTGTCTGGGGGCTTTTTAGCCACTGTCTGAACTCTTCTGATGCTGTTGGTGGGGAACGCCATCCTTTTTCCCTCAGATCATTTCATGCAGCTGCCTCTATGCACTGTCACGGCTGAAAACGTGGAGATGTAGCTTTTTACCTGAGCTGGAAAGCAAATGCTGTCTAAGCTGAATAATGAGCAGAAGAATGAAGCAGGTTTTAGAATAAGCACACAGCTGGAGGAGTGAGAAATCTGAGCACATCTGGGTCTGAAGGGATATTTGGATTTTTATAAGCAGCTTCCATCTTGTATGTTGTCTGAGGAACAGAACATATCCCTCACTGATAACTGATAGTAAGATCAATACACATGATCTACATGATGATCACGAAGAAATCTTTTGGATGCTGGTTAATGTTTTATAGTTCTGCATTTGGTCCCAGTTAAACTGTTTAGATAACCAGTCCTAAGCCTCTCCATGACTTATTTTATCTCCCCTTCAGGCAGGAATGAAACTATTGTCTTAGATATAAATAAAAAAAATCTCATTATTTTTTGTTTTGTTTTTTTGAGAAAAAACATTTTCTGCCTTTAAGCTGCCCAAAGAGAAAACCACAGCTTTGTCTCAAATTAATTGCAAAGAAATGTTCTTCTCAACAGATAGCGAATCATGAAACAAATATACTTTGTTCGCAAAAATAATAGGTACAAATACAAGTTTTTTTGTTTTTTTTTTTTATCCTTTTGTTTAAACTTCTTGTCCTCTTCATTCCCCTTCTTTGCTAAAGAAATGAAAAGAAATTTACAAAATCTATTCATTTTATTAGAGCTTTGATTTCCTCTTGTGCACATTTCTCCAGTTTATTAACTTCATTTCGGTATCAGACTCTCTCTCCATTTCTCTAATTTCAACCTCTATAAATATCTTTTTAAACATGTCATTTTTATCATTTATACACAATTTATGATCAGAAGGTTTGAAAAAGAAAAGGATGCAAAAACAGCGAAGGTATCTGCTACTTGACATCCGTATCTTCAACCAGATCACAGTTATCATTTTTTTTTTTTTTCCTGTCTGGGCCTTTGATGCAGATTATTCTGCAAACCATGTCGTTACATTTGTGACATGCAGTACGTCAGGAGCTGTGTGCACGTCGACGGGGAAAATCCACTGTAAATGAAAAGGAGTTTGTGTGTCTCCGTGTGTGCTCTGCTCAGTCGAAGCTCTTGAATAATTTATAGCCAGCCTCACAGTTTTTCCTCCTCCATCTCTGCAACCTTTACAAGAAAAAGAGCATATTTCTTTTCCTCGCTCTGTGTGTGCTCACTTTTGCAAAAGTGTAGATTTTTGTTAGTGTGTCAGTCGGAAAAAACTGTCAGAAATGTGTTGTGTTTTTTTTTGTTGTTTTCTTAACATTCTCCAAAAGAAATGTCTTCATTGATTGTGCTTCTTCTTCCTCTTCCAGATTCATTTTTGATTCCTGTTGCAAAAGATTTACAGATTCTTCCCCGAGAGCTCACTTTATATTGATCTCTGTCCCCCTTCAGGAGAAGTTAACATATTTCCCAGTGTGTGTGAGCAACAAAAAGAAGTCTGAGGATGAGACAGAAGAAGGTTTGGGCAGTCTGCCGCGAAACATCTCATCTGTCAGCTCTCTGTTGCTCTTTAACACCACTGAGAATCTGTAAGAAAACCTAAACTGACTCTCTTGCCTCGTGCAGCAGCAACGATGAGGGGGTGAAATATTGGCCTCTGAATCTTTTGTTTTCCATAGATACAAGAAGTATGTGTTCCTTGATCCTCTGGCTGGAGCAGTGACAAAAACACATCAAACTCTGGAGACGGAGAAGGAGGAGAAACCGTTTGATGCCCCTTTGTCCATCACAACAAGGGAGCAGCTGGAGAGACAGGTATATGCAGACTTACTGTGGCATGAAGAACTATTCACACCCCCTCTTGGGGACTTTTACTTGAATTTGAAGTGATTTAAAACTGAAGTTTGCAGGAAGTTGTTAGAAAACATTGGGGCCATGTTAACTTTAAAGAAGCTGTAGAAATCCACAGCTCAAGTGGGATAATCTGTTCAGAGGATGACTGTTAATCAAACACTCAAGGTGGGATTTAACCCTAGAGCTCTCATAAGGAACCTGCGTTTGGAAGAAAACTGTAGCAAAATCTGTTTTTAGTTAATAACAATAATAAATTTTATTTATAATGCACTTTACATTTGAAGCCAAATCTCTAAGTGCTACAAAAGATAAAAACACAATAAAACAAAACAGCAGTCCAATAAAAATAAAAAATAAAGTAGTTTGCTGCAGACCTAGCAGGGGACTTGGAAAACTTGGAATAAAGTTTTCTTCTTCCACTAAACTTTTCAGCTCTATATGAAAAGCAGCATTTGAGATGGGGAAGCTTACACTGTGCGTCCCTCTAGACCTGCAGAGACAGAGAAGCTGGTGGGATGTTGGATTGACCTAATTGTAGGGCATTGCTGTAAGAAAACCTGCCAAAGGGTCACCTTCTAGCAGGATGGCAGCTCTAGATATGCAGCCAAAGCTACTGTAGGAATGTTTTGATCAAAGCATATTTATATAATAGAAGGGCTCTACTAAAAGACCAAGGTAGGATCTGAGGCAAGACTAGAAGAAATCTTGATCTGACATTTAAAGACCATCCAGTCTGACTGAGCTTGAGCTATTTTATGAAGAAAAATGGATAAAAGGGTTAGTCTAGTTATGCATTATGCAGAGATGTCACTCAAAGTACCTGCAACAGTAAATGCAGGGAAACTGGTTCCAAAACGTCACTCTACATTGGGGGTTAACTTTGAATGTATGCCACACTTTTAAGATTCCTTTTATTCCACTGTATAAGTATGCACTAGTTTTATGTTGATCTTTCTTAAAATATTCAAAGGTTTACGATTCTAACTATTTCTGAGTCACAGCCAATATAGCAGGTGTTGGTTACACTTCTTTACGCCGTGGCTTTGCACAAGCAACCGTCTGACCCAAAGCGTACATTAGTTTCCGAAGATGGAAAACGTATCACTTACTTCTATGCACGGATTGCCTAATCTTAATGTTTTTGTCCTCTCTTGCAGACAGCAGAAAGTTATTTTTATGTGCCAGACCTGGGTCAGGTGCCTGAGATAGATGTGCCGTCCTACTTGCCTGATCTTCCAGGTATTGCAGACGATTTGTCATACAGTGCAGATCTCGGACCTGGATTCGCTCCATCAGGACCGACCCTTCACATCCCAGACTTACCTTCCTTCACTGAGGAAAGCGCTGCACCAGGTACAGAGTCTGCACGTGGAACACCTCCCCAGCTCTGTCTTTTTATCAACATTGCATCATTGTTCTTGTTTTTCATCCTATTATAATTTTGTTTGTTTTTTTTTCCAACATTTATCAGCAGATTTTGAGAGACTGTAAGTGGGAGGTTTAGGCCTTTTGTTCATAAAAACATCGATTTGTTCATTGAACTAGTTCTGTTTTCCCTTTAATTTC
Organism: Jordanella pulchra; assembly: GCA_034780135.1. Lineage (NCBI taxonomy): Eukaryota > Metazoa > Chordata > Actinopteri > Cyprinodontiformes > Cyprinodontidae > Jordanella > Jordanella pulchra. The sequence continues at coordinate 5,548 of JAUZNJ010027738.1, read as the reverse complement.
CCCCCCGACCTTCAAGAAAAGAATGAAGGTGATGCGTTCTTCATTCAGATTGGAATTTCAAAACTTTATTTATAATTGAGTATCCAATCAGCTTCAATCATCTAGAAAAACATCTTTTTATCTTCATCCAATCAGCTTTGAACAAACACCCCCATGGTGATACTCTCATCCAATAACGTGTTTCCCTTTAATGAGGTTTCTTTGTTACTTTAAGTCTTGTTTTTTTGTTTCCAGGAGCCGAGCTCCAAAACTCTCTTCCACCACCACCCCCTCCCCCTCCACCACCACCCCCTCCCCCTGAGCCTACCGTGCTTCCCACAACTCCTGCAGGAGCTCCTCCTGCTCCCCCTCCCCCACCACCTCCTACCACAGAGACGCCCGCAGAAGCTGCTCCAACTTCAAGCTCAGGTTCGTCATCACCCCCCCCTCCCCGACCTTCACGTAAATATTTGATTCAATCTTTTCATATCTGAAGATATGAAGGATTCCTACAATGCAGAGAAGTCGCTGTACTGCTTCTAGAGCTTTGGGACTTTGCTCTTCCCTCAAAGTAACTCAACATACATTCATTCGTTCATTTCTAAAGCAGCAGTTCAATTCAGTTTATTTGTATGGCACCAATTCACAATGTTAAAGGCATTTTATAGACACAATTTCATCAAATTCAACAGACAGATTGATTGACAGTTTTTATTTCTAAGGGAACCCAGCTGATTGTGGCAAATAACTGAGGATCTAAAAAAAAAAAAAAGAATTGTTTTATTACGTAATGTTGGCAGAAGCTGTCAGTGTTTTCCCATTAAACAGTTTCCAGAAATAGATGTACAAACTTTTTTTTCCTACTGTGATTAAAATCAGTGTGAGTGACGTTCAGCTGACTGTCCTGACTGCATCCTCTGTCTATAGGCCCCGTATCTGGTGCTCCCAGTGAGGTGGTGCAGCCGTCAGACGGCCGCGCCAGTCTGCTCGAGTCCATCCGCAACGCCGGGGGCATTGGCAAAGCCAAGTTACGCAACGTTAAAGAACGCAAGATGGAGAAGAAGAAACAAAAAGAGCAAGAGCAAGGTGAGGAAGGGAGGAAAGAATGTTGATGCTTCAGAAACGGCTTTAATGTGCAGGTTTGAAAAGGATGCTGATGTGTCTTCAGAGATCCAACTAAAGATTGAGCTCAAAACTCCTGGAAAATTGACTTTTTTTTTTTTTTTTTTTATTTGATAATTTAGTTTTTATCCTAATAGGAAAGTAGACACATTTTTAGTTAATAAGCCTCAATTATGCATCATAATTGAATGTTTAAAATGCCTCAGCCAAAGTCTAGACTATGGATGGATTATTACATATGTTACATATTGTGTTTAGTTGGAAAAAAAACAACTTTTAATTCAATGCTGCCAGGGTTTTAAATAAATACATTTTGTCCAAAATAATACCAAGCTTGACTACATGGATTTTTTTTTAATCATCTCCTTGTTTGTTTTGCCTTTCAGCAGTTGGAGCAGCATCCAGTGGAGGAGATTTTATGTCAGATCTCTTCAATAAACTAGCCATGCGCAGGAAAGGTGAGAAATACCAATCATGTCAAATAAATTTGCTTGAAAATATTTATACAAGAATGATCTGTTTTTCTGCCAAGGATTCCTGATCAAGATGAAAATGCAAAAACTTAAACCCCACAGTATTCACAGGGAAATAAGACCTTAATAAGGACAAAAAGCTATTATGAAAACATATTTTGAAAGTAGTTCAACCAAGATAATTAGTAAAAACAGAAAATAGTTTTCGTTCCATGATTCTCTCTTGGAAGAACCCCACACCTTTTAAACTGCAGAATTAAAGTTATTGACATGCTGGATTCTCCTGCTTAGATTAAAAGCCAAACTAGTGCAGCTAGTTTATGATTTAGATCTACAAAAGCAAGATTTTTTTTTTTTAATGGTTATTTGCTAAAGTTCTGATGTTAGTTATTGTTCTCTGGTCTAATCTAAAATCTGACTGTTTTACTTAAAATATCCCCAAAAATTATATTTGATTTTATTGTGCTAAAATATTTCACTATTAAAATATTTTACTTTTAAATGACAACCTCTAAATACATTAGAACAGATTTGTTTTTGTTATGCTGATGTTGATGTCCTTTCTCTCCAGGAATATCAGGGAAGGGTCCAGCAGGCGGAGAGTCCAGTGAAACTCCGGCTGGTACCGGAGGCGCGTTCGCCAGGATGTCGGATGTCATCCCACCCCCTCCTGCCCCACACTCAACAACGGATGACGACGACTGGGAAGCATAACATGACGGACAATGAACCACACTGCAGAGTTTTGTTTTTTAATGAAGAAGTTACATTTTATTAACGTAATGCAAAAGAAGTGAATAGCTAAGAAAAAAAAAAAAAAAAAAAGGAGGATGGCTAAATATTCCAAAGGACATGTGCAACAATAATCAAATAAATATTAGCATTTAAATAAAATGTTTTAATAAATTCTGAATTTCTAGAGAAGTCTGGTTTAAAAAAAAAGAACAATTTGGAAAACAGGCTTTAAATGATGTTTTTTTTTCAGCTAAGAAGTCTGAAATGTTCTCAATGCTGTGCCCAGTGTTTGTCTGATAGTTATTTCAGTAACATCTAACATAAAAAACAGTTTTTATTTTCTTTAAAATCACTAACATCCTGACTAAAACCTGAGGACAATTGAAACAGTCGTAAGAGATGGAAAACATATTTTTAAATCAAAATTAAAGACAAGATTGAACAACGGTCTCTGTCAGTGTATCAATGGGCTCCCTCTGAAAGAAACTACTCTTGCTTCTGCTTTTTCTCCAGGAAGAACTAGAAAAGAACATAAAAAAAAGTATAAAGTTTTTTCTTTCAGTCATAATTTAAAGACCTCTTCTAAGGGCATTGCTGTGCTTCTCACCTTCCGCAAGGCAGCAAAAGCAGGGCCGAAGCTGGAGTGTGTGGTGGTGCGATCCTTGATCCAAGCGGGGAGCTTAGAGAGTGTCGAGGGCCGAGTGTAACGCCTGTCGCAAAGGATGATGGAGGAATAGTCTCCTCTGTGTCGGATGGCTCTACCTTTGGAGAGAACAAATAATATAGATGTTACAGCCTCCAGATTAATTTGTATCCTTATTATAATAAGCCCTGATGAATATTCTCCAATCACTACCTATAGACTGGTTGACGGCTTTCATGCAGAGGTTCTCTACCAATGCTTGTCCAGGGTTTCTCCCATGACTGTGAGGCTGAAATGCGGTGAAGTACAAAACTTCAGCTTTTCTATTCCTATTAAAATGATGCAGTCCAGGCGTTTGAGGAAGAATCTCACCAGATGTTTGTCAAGATATGACATCTTTTCCTGCAGCTCTGGAGATTTGATGTTGGGGTACGGCATTCCTACCATCACTACACACCTGTAATCAGATGTGCAAGTAACACAGTTGGCTTTAATTGCTCCACGCAGCTGGTGAACCACAGCTGTTTTGGTTTAACGCTTACCTTCCCAGGTCATCAGAGAAATTGATGCCCTCACTCATCTTTCCACCTACCACAGAGAACAATATTGCCCCTGTGAGTCCTCCACTGCTGTCTACAGCAGACCGCTGACATGAAAAGGAAGAAGAAGAAGTGAGGTCTGACCAAGATGATGGGATTATTGACTTATCAGGTATTTAGCAGGTTGATGTTACCTGGATACAACGGGAAAACTCATTCAGCACCTGCTCCACCTGATTGGCCTTCTTTGGTTCCTGGAAGATCTGAGGCGTGATAGTGATTATGGGATGGCTTTAGCTCTTTAGAAAGCTGTGCTTTTATCTTTTTATCCAAGTTTTACTTGTATTTGTCTTCTCTTTACAAGATGCTGCTGCTTGGTTGTTTTTTTTTTTTTTTTTTTACCTTTTTCTTATTGCCCAGTCTGGTAATCAAGCCGCTGGCCTCCCAGTGAGACATAATCCTTCTGGAGTATTCATAAGAGGGAAAAAAGCACACGACCCCCCCAGGGACCACGTTGCAGATGTTGGAGAGAATGCGTCCCGTTTCATCCATCTGTAAACAGAAGACTAACGGTCATCCAGATTGCAACATACTTATGTTTTGATAGACCAAAGATGAAAATCTGCACATTTTACTCCTTTTTTTATTAAATTAACACAAAAAGCTTACACAACTTCCAATAGTCCAACAGCATCTGGATACACTTTAATGTATAGATCAAATATTTTAAAGCTTTTCTGTTGGGTTTAAAACCTTATCCGTGAAGCTGGAGTATTTTTCCGTTTCTTTTCTGCATTATATGCCCTTTAGGTGGAATAAAAACAATATTAAAGGTTTTGAAATGGTCATACCATTCGAGGGGAGTCTCTGTTTTGAAAGGTGAAATCCAGCTCCTGACCCGACGGACCGGCACACAAAACAAGGGGAAGAATATTCTCAGGAGGAATCACATGTCCTGCAGATTTAAGCAGAATGAAGATAAAAATATTCAAAAGACGACAACTAAACATGCGTTTGAACAGTCAGCTCTGGCTACATGTTACCAGTGCTGTGAAAGATAACTGACATTTTGTTAAATGACAATTATTAGTGAAAAAAATATGCTTTTGTCAGCTGAAGCCTGTAACAAACAAACAAACCAAACCAGCTTTCCCTGGTGTATACGCTAAGGAACTAGTTAAAAACCAGGACTGAAATGTTTGAGCTAACCAGCTTTCACTTGAGATTTAAGTGATTTAATAACAGCTGAATATGGATTTCAGTCTGAAGCCACTTTCCTTATATTTCTGCTTCAACTGCAGCAGTTTAAGTATTTCTCCAGTTTCTCCATTAAAAGCATTTCTCTCATTTGTCAGGGTAAAAAAAAAAAAAAAACAAAACCCAAAAGGCTCAACCATAAAGCATAGCTGCTGCTCTATTGATCCATCTATGATCCAAACACTCACCCGTAGTAGAGATATGTATCATAACCAAAAGAACCAGATTGCTGATGAAAGGGGCTGAAATGAACTTCCTCTAAAGTGTGGCTGCTCTCTGCTTCCTTACCACCTGTGTTTTAGGATAGATTTCTACCAGACTAGTTTTGTTCTGGATCAATTCAGCTGAATTTCTTCAGGGTTATGTTAAGGATCACACACGTTCCTTAAATCTAAAATTAAAATATCCATGGTTTCTACTAAAAATTCTTTTTTTTTTTTCCCCAGTAATCATATTTTTAAAAAGAAAGTGACAAAAAAAAAAAAAAAAAACTTTAGCAGGGCAAAAAAAGGTTTCAGATATGCAGAAAATGATGGATTAAAGCTACTTGTTTTCTCTTATATTCTGTGCTGTACATTTGGTACAACTTTCTAATATTTTATTGATTTAGGCTTAATTCTTTCAGCTCTTTTCTCCTAAACATGTCTTTGTTTTGTCCATTACAAAATACCAAAATATGGTACCTCTCAGGAGAACTCATATATTTTACCTCTGTAATAAACACATTTGTACATTCAGATTTATATTTTTAAAGATTGTATTTTTCAGTTTTTATCTCTACATTTTATTCTTGCTTCTCA
>JAUZNJ010027737.1:0-16588 GCA_034780135.1 Jordanella pulchra | reverse complement strand
CTTCAGGTTTCTTCTTCATACAGAATGCACAATTTGCATGAATCCCCAGGAGGAGCAGAGACTGAGAACTGAACATCATTATTTTCCCCACTGTATCTTTGTGAACACAGTGCACACATGTTCTGATGGTCTCTGTTGTAACCAGATGTCAATCCAAAGTAGAAACATGGCGCTCAGTAAGTTGTTTTTTGCCTTGTGTGATTCTCCCATGTTGCCATAGACCCATAACATAAAATGTTTTGACATCTTTTTACATTTAAGACTTAAAAATTCAGGACGTTTTAAAGGTAAAGGGGCATCAACCAACACTTAAAAGAGAACTAAAGGGGCCTTGAGGGTATAATACAGAGAACATTTTTTTTCAACAGTACATAATACAGAACTTTTTTTCAACAATACAACTTTTTTTATTCAATTTCAACAAAAAAACGCAACTTCATACAATTTCATTTCAAAAAAGAAACTGATAGAAGAGGAAAACCTAAAAATGCATTTTGATAAAAGAAGGTATCAAACAAAAATATTAGATTTAAACATAGCTCCACAGTATTTACTGCGATATACCAAATGCACTGATGTTTGAAGATCTTGAAGTTTTGTTCTCTTCTTAAACAGTAGGTTTGCCAAATACGTTTTGTATAAGTTATTTGATCAGCTTCTAAAACATGCATTTCTTGACTTTGGACCCAGCATAGAGCTTGAGTTAAAAATTGGGTGGAAAGTCTTTAGGTTCCTGTGACAGAGCACTTCTTGCTGTGGTAAATTAGTGGGTGCTAAGTCATCCTTTGCTGTGTTTGTTCGTTCTAGCTGTTTACTTTCACAATTACAACTGCTGTTGTGACATTTAAGTATTCTTTTCTCCTTTTCATATGTTCCCGTGTAATCTTCTAGAATTTTTTAAAGCCTTTCTATATTCTTCTAAGATTCCTTTGGACTTTGACTGCTCTTTTAATCAATGGATGAACTTGGGATATTTAATAACGCATGCTGCGTGATAACAAAAGCATTTTACTTTAGAAGCCACAATGTATGAGATATATTATTTGCTGCTGGTAGAAGGACACATATCTAGAGGAATTCTGATGTTGTGATCTGTTATCCCTCTCTTGGCATTACTCTAAGAACAGTCATCACATCCCAATCAGACCACCAATGCTTTTGAAAACCTTTGTCAAATTTAACTGTGCTGTAAAGTAGTAACTTGCATCAAGTCACTGACTTTACAGCGATCACTCCTCCTGGATGAGCAATCTGGCAACAGTCAAGTCGTTTGCAAAATTTCATTGACTTTACAGTTAACCATCACACCGAGTATGCATATAAAGACAGTAAGAAGGGAAAACTCCCTTTCAGCAGAAAGAAAGCACCAGCAGGCTCGGTGTGAACGGCCGACTGTCACAGTCGACTGTGGTTACCACAAACACTGATTCACTTTCTAAGGATGGGTTAATCATATTTGGAAGGACACTGATGATTATATTTCTAATAGAATCAATCCTATTTATTAAAAATCCCATAAAGTCATCTCAGCCTGGAAACTAAGATTGGGAGAAGGCAACAACTGACAGTTTGTTGACATAAGAAATGAATAAGTCTTTGGCACTCAGACCCTGGCAGAAGATGTTGAGAGGAGATTGGTGGAAAGACCCTCCCAGTTTAAATGTACACCCAGGCTTTATTACTGCTGAGAGTTGTGGAATGGATGTCTCAGCAGATCTATGGCTCTGTGTCAGTTTGGCAAAAGTATTAAATAGATTATAGGATTACCCTTATTCTCCTCTATCATTAAAGAGAAATCACTACTCCTTTTTGCAAAGGATCATTTTATAAAATAATAGACTGTTTTACCTGAATAAATATGATTCTTTTAGACACATAGAGACCCAGCTCTCTCCATTTTGCAACACAATCATCGATTTGTAAAGGGAAAGAATATAAATGACAGTTGTTTGCTGTGTTTTTCAGTAAAAAAGGAAACACATTCTTCATAACTTGTTACCGCATTGTCTGATTATGATCTTCTCAAGTTAAATCATTTTCTGTGGGGGAGGATTTACCTAAATAACACTTAAGCATTATCAAAAAAAGATAAGAGAGTGTTGCTAAGAAACACAAAGTTTTCTTTAAAGTTAATGCTACATGATGGTATATGGTCAAAAGTATGAAAATAAGAATGTGTGGGTCTGTGAACATTTTTTAAGAAAGCAAACTAAATCTAGGGCTATGTTCACACCGCAGGTAAATGTGAAATCTGGTCTTTTTGCCCATATATGACTTATATCCAACTTTTTCAAGGCAGTCTTTTTCATTGCAGTGAATTCCGAAAAACCCAATATGAGCCACTTCCATATGTGGTTAAATATTTCCATAGAATCCAATAGTTTTTAAAGCATCTCCAATCTGAACAATCATTTAAATTGTTTCCATTAAATATCAACACAGACCTCTCTACAGCAACTGCTTTTTTGTTATCTTTCTTCTTTGCCAATTAATGGGGCCAGGATGTTTAATAGGAGAGACTATGTCTCTCGGCTGGCCTGGGAGGGCCTTGGGCTTCCCCCAGCAGAGCTGGAGGTGGTGTCTGCTGGTGAGGGAAGTTTGGGAGTCTCTGCTGAGACTGCTGCCCATGCAACCCGGTCCTGGATAAAGCAGAAGACGACGATTACGATGAACGAATAAATTATGCTTAATGGTTTAGTAATAAGCAGACACCAGCATCCAGTAATCTTTTTTTCCCTGTGTTTTTGAACACTCCTAGTGAAAGACATCCATCATTACTTCTGCAGACAGTGTCCTGCTTTGCAAAGTCTATAGTCTTCTTCTGTGATAGCGGGATAGCGGTTTGCCTTTATTTCCTGAGCTGTTTAGATTGAAGTCTCCTGGCAGACATATTTATTTAGTTGCAAGAAGAGCTGAGCATCAAGACCTGCTTTGCGAACATAGCCTAACCCCCAGATTCCACATCTTCCACTCTGTTCCACTCCGCCCCGCTCACGTATGTCCTCCATAGCACTTGTGCAGTCATTTTGATCAATGAGAACTGTTCCACATCCACCGCTACTCATCTGCACATCTCCGTCTATGTACATCTGCCCCGTCAGTCACCGTCAAAATATGGAGTCAGGCTATTTTCTGCTCCCTTACAGTCCATTGGAAGCAGGCCAGGGCAATATCCATAATTGCAATAACACCCAAAAGGAAAAAGAACACAATGAACGTGGTTTTTCAAAGTAAAATAGGATAACAGCAGATCGGTAACTACAAATTAGAGCATAATTTTTCAAAAAAGGAAAAGGATAAAACTAAACAGCAAACAAAGAATATCATAAAACTGAAAATGCAAAGTGAAAACTAGAACAGAAACAAAAAACATAGATCAACAGGTCATGACAGAGGCCTGGTAGAGAATACTTAAACACAAATAGAAGAGTTTTTAGTTCCTTACAATTTGAATGGGGGGAACTAGGTTAGATGTTCAAATAATTATAATTGGCTTTAAACTAGGCTTAATTAATAAATCAGACTAAAGATAGTTGCTACTCATGTGGTAATAGTGGGAATATGGAAATTTAGATGAGTTGATTCATTTATACTAAGATAGCTGTTTTGCTGCAACCAGGTTTCTGTTAAGCAAACAACTAAAATTTGATTTTCATAGATTCAAACGTCACTAAAAAGGTCTTTGAAGAGATAGTTTATTTTCATGAACCACAAATAATTTAAAATTTCTTTATTTTGCTCAGTTGGAGTCATATTACTTTTTTATAAGGCTTTCAAGACATGCTTGCAGCTAAGAATCGTCTTTACCTGATTTCCCAGATGTCAGAAATACTTGGTAGACATGTAAGCAGGAATTGAAACTCTTGCATATATTCTATAACATTTTGCAACGTACAATAAATGAAATACTTTTAGATAAGTTCATTTTAGATATATACAACAGAACGAATAAAAAAGAAATGGAATTTCACACAGCATGAATATAAAAAAATATATACATTCGCTATCAAATCCAATTTGGATAAGAGAACAGTAAGTATCTATGTTTCATTCTGCCTGCAAAGCAACAATTATAAAGTAATGCAATACTTTTTTGTCCTTCCAACATTTTCTGGTTTTGGAACAGTCCTTTTTTTGACCACCACTACTTATTCTGTGCAACTTTTAAGTTATCCTCCAAACGTTTAAGACTTCGGTGGTTATCAGTGGAGATCTTTCAGGAATGAGCTGAGCAGAAGCAACAACAAGAGCGGAGCCCAATATTCTTAGTTGAGGAAAAATTGACAGATGTTCCTCCCTTACGTTTAGATGAGAAACAATAACTCACAAAATGTGTGCTAATCCTTGGAACCGATTTTCATTTACCATTATAAACCTCCTAAAGGTCCATCTGGAGTGTGCCAATGCAATCAAAATTCTTAGAAGTTATATTATCATTAAAAACAGTCAAAAATCTAAGTCAAAAACAAAAGAGCTTTATGAGATAAATTAATAGGTTAATCTCCAAATCAACCAATCCCCATGGTTCAGTCCATGTTCTTGTCTTTATTGTCTTTCCAATTGGTTTGATGACATGAGTGAGAATTAATCAGGAAGGACTTCCACATATTCTGAAGAGCCGGTATCTAAAGAAAAAAACAAAGACAAGTAAAATCAAACAATAGTCAATAAAGGGATGCTGCAGGTAAATAAGCAAAAATGTTTTTCATACTCTCATAGTCATTGTCCTCTTCGGGTAAAGGAACAGCTGCTAAATGTGATGTGTATCTAGCCGATACTCCAGGTGATACTCTAGGCGGTACTCCAGGTGATACTCTAGGCGGTACTCCAGGTGATACTCTAGGCGGTACTCCAGGTGATACTCTAGCCGATACTCCAGGTGATACTCTAGCCGATACTCCAGGTGATACTTTGGCCGGTACCCCAGCCAATTCTCTACTTGATACTGCAGTCGATACTCTTGCCATTTCTTCACGCTGTATGCCCTGTGTGTGTGGTGGCTGGATCAACATGGGAGTTTTCTTTTTCACTGCACGGGATAGGTGGATGGCCAAACCCTGGTTTTTTCTCTTGTAATTCCGGATTAAATCATCCAAGGTCTTAAAATATGTTTCTTGCAGACCTCCTGCAGTCTGCAACAGTAACAAACAGAAAGGTTAATAAAATGTTGAAAGTTACTTCAGATTCAACGTTGTGCTTTTTTTTAACAGTTTCAGTTTTTTTTTTTTTCAGTTTGAGTTTTCAGTTTCAATGTATTTATTTATTATTTTTTAAACCCTTTTGGTCCAATTTAGCTACATACACATGCAGCTAAACATGCCAGCAGATGATAATCACTTTGGACATTGAGGACCAGTGTCCAAGCTGGTTAACTTTGGACACTGCTGGAGTTTTATATATATATAAAGGAGGGAGAGAGGGGGAGAGAGAGAGAGTAAGTAAAATAATGTTAGTAAAATAATGTAGAATAATGTTAGAAGATTTAGAAAAAAATTTAAAAAAACAATAGAATATCAGAGATAATACAGATAATAAACAGCTACAAAAAGATGAAATATTTATATGTACAGAAATATGTAGACACTTAATATGTTTCAACTTTAGATGTGTTTTTTTTATACATTAGTCCTACATCAAGCTGCTAAATATGTGGGCAACATTAGATGTTCTGAAACCCTTCTGTTTTTATTAGTTCATATGTCACGCGTATTGAGGGAAAAGTCACTCCCACAAAGTATTATATACTGCCTCAGTATGACTAAGTTCAAACTGTGAGGAGAGGTTTTCAAATTTTCTGATTTTGAAGGCATTTTTATGCAGCACACAATCTATTCTGTACTTCAGAGAACTGGCTGTTTTGTTCTTGTTTCTTTCTTTTCTTATTCTTCAGAACAGTTTTTGAAAATAGAAAGCTGCAGATTTATGAGCACGACTTTGAGATGGTAAAAAAAGTTTCAACTTTTAGGTTAAATTGTGGATTAAAGCTAGCTGCTTGGCTGTGTTTCCCTCCTAGACAGTGCTTATACTATGACTAACTGTGATAGAAACTTGAACCAGTCTGACTTGATGATCTGACTGAATTGTGTCTGTAAAATGCCTTGAAATGAGACATGCTGTGAATAGGTGCTATGGAAGTAAATACAGCTGAACTGAAAAAAACATACTCAGAAAAATGATTACAACATTTAAAAGAGTTTTAAATGTTAAGAGTTAGAGGGGAGTTTAAGGCTCAAGCATATTTAGATAATAAATATTATGGGCATCCAAAAGATTAGATAAAAATAAATTGTCTTTATCCAGTACCCTGTCTTCAAAACAGGTAAAAAGAAATTGCTGATGGGGTTTATTTAGAGGCCAGAGTTGTCATTAGATAATTTAACAATTTTTGTAAATACATATAATAGCAACAAAGCTATGAAAAACAGTAAGTTTTACAAAGTAATTTTGTTCAGTTACGGTGAAACTGCATTCATAATTAGGGTAATTGGAAACAACGGAAAGAGTGGGAAGAAGAGAAACCTGGTAGGTGATTTTATGACGTCCACAAAAAAAATGACATTATGAGGAAAACATAAAGAAAAAGAAATCCTGAATACACACGGCTCATACAGGACTACCAGACAGAAATGGGTTTTTTTGACATACAGGGTGTGAAAAATAGATATGTGTGTAGTTCACTATATTGTCAATGATGTCATAATGGAATATGACCTTTAATGGTTCTACCCATTAAAGGTCAAATTAACATGCAGCAAAAACCTTGTTTCCATCCATAATGAAATAAGCAAATGAATGCAATAAACAAAGAAACATAAAAGTGAATTTGTTTTCCAGTTATTGCATTTTTTATTCTGTTTTGACCATGTTTTTTTTATTGTGTGTAAACTTTGAAAAATGTGTTAATCAAACACATGCTTTGAGAGTAATTGCTGTTTTCTCAGATTTTAAATTTTTTTTATATTTTCAAAACTTTATTATTTTAGAAATTAAATGTATTTTTACAGATTACATGTTCAAGCTTTTTTATCACATTTCAGTTGTTTCAATATTTAATTGGGTTTAATGAATTGTGTTCTTTTCAATTTTTTTTGGATCATATTTTCTTCATTTCTTAGTCAGGGTTTTATCTGAAGTTAGCAGCAAAGAGATATTTCTATAAATCTGCATCAATGTTAGGGACAATATCTTATTGATTGGACTTGAAAATAACAGAATGTTATCTGTGAAAAGCAATTTGAAAAGAATGCAATTTGAAAAGCTGAAACTGAGAAACAGATATTGAAAAACAAAAAGATCTAAAACTTTAACTAGACTACATTTTGTAGATTTAAATAAAAAAAAAAATCAAACCAGAAATGACACTTAAAAAACATTTTGTATGATTAAAAAAATTATATTTATTTTAATACACAAGATGCGTTCTCTGCTTGCAACAATAATAAAACAAAATTTACTCCATAGACACACTTCCAGGTAAACAGACTATAGAGCAGCTGGAATTACATAGTGATGAAGATGTTGGGCTACTGGAGGATTTGACAGGAGAAACTGAGGCTGAGGATGAAGGCATAGATGGAGAAATCTGCAGTTCAGTTTACAGCAGGTGGGAAGTCTTCCTCATAAGATTTATTAAATGAGGTCAATAGGGTGTTAAATCTAAGCAAATGGATTTCAGTTTAATGATAACTATGACCTACGAAGTCTGAGTTTTGTGTAACCGCCTCGAACATCAACTGTAAGTTTGAAAACTGGTTGAAAAAACTGAAATAACTTTCAACAAATTGTTCCATAGTGGTATGGAAAGGAAGCACTTTGTAAAGCTTTTACTGAGAAACAGATATTGAATAACCAAAAAAAAATATAAAACTTTAACTAGACTACATTTTGTAGATTTAAATAAAAAAAAAGTCAAACCAGAAATTATACTTCAAAAACATTTGGATCGATTAAAAATATATATATATATTTATTTATATACAAAATGCATTTTCTGCTTGCAACAATAATCTCACAGGAAAGAAATACTCCCTCTACACACACACACACACACAAAGACGTTATGTCGCACTATCCTTGCCACACACACACACCAACCCTACAAAAAAATTTTTTCTTTCCTTTCTAAATAAGGTATAAATACAGTAGTTAGTAGTTTTACAACATAATGAAAATAAAAATAGCAGTAAATCATTTAATTCTTCATTTTTATAACAATCATATCCTTTTAATTATTATTTTTTTCCTTTAATTATTCATGTTCAATAATTATTTAAATAGCATTTATTCTACCTTAATGTAGGCTACCTTTCTGTGTGTGAATTGTTCTTTTATTGACATATGCTGTATAAATAAATGTGCTTTGCTTCACCTTGCCTTTTCATTAGGTTGGAAAATACAGTCATGGAAACAATTTTCAGATCAGCCTTGTTTTCTTTTCATATCTTTTTCTAAGATATGAAAAGTACTCGAGGAACACAATAAACAAATTAAAAACAAAATTGAGTGCGATTTATTATTGTAGTTACATTTTTTTCTCCTATTTATGGCTGTTTTATAAAATAAAATTTGTCCAAAAAATAAGAAATAAAAACAAAGAGGATCAGTCGGTGGTTGCTTTTAATGTATCGATACACACCATACTATGGAAGCTGCAGAGTGACATTCTACTCTTTCTAACTGGATGGGACTCATCAATCTCTGTCACATTTATCAAATCAGTTAAAATAAACGATGAGACGTGAGATATGTTTCTGTAAAACGGACTGAAAGAAGCCCACACTCGTTAGCTGGTGTGGCTTCTGTGAAAAATAACAGCAGCTGATAACTGTTTCATCGGAACTCATCCGGAGGCTAACAAACAAACTAGCTTTCTCAACCAGGGGACAGACTAATTCCTGGACTGCACTGACCTTTTTCGAAGATAGTGCCAAACTAAACTCTGTTTTTATACTGAATAACGTTTCCTGTCCAGCAGAAAGTATCAAACCTCCTCTCCCTTATAAATTGTCTCCACTTGGTAAAAGCTGCACTTTACAATCGTTTTTTCCTGGTTAATACTTCTTTTTTTGTTTGTTTCTCTTGTCTTTCACCGGACAAAGAGAAAGATGGTCGACCAGTTGCAACAGAGAGTGGAAGATAGAATGATCTACGGCTGTTTTTTACTTGTCTTAAACTCATCCTCCTGCTATTTTTAAGATTCAGGCAAAACCCGCAAGTCTGACAACTTTGTCTCCTTTTAGCTACCACCCCCTGTTTTTATAAATCACAAATTCTAAGCTAGGCAAACACTTTATATTTGATGTGATGTTATTAGACGTTTTAATATAGTATTTGTATTAATGAAAGAAAAGCTGGATTTTTACTTATATATATATTTTTTTACAAACTGTCACTTTAATAATCAAAAATAAAGAAGTGGTATAATGTGTGCGTGTTGTGAAGGATTGTCTATGCTACAATTCAAGGAAGGACTGCACATAAAAGCAGCAGATCAAAGACAGTGTAGAAAGAGAAGATATTAATATAATGAAAAAAAAAATGTGTTTACCAGGAGGGTGTAGTATCCATTGTGTGCCTGAAGGATTCTGTAGGTATAAACCACCTTCTGTTTGCTGAAAAGAGAAAAGCAGAAATTCAGTGCTACTGATAAATTAGGGGAAGTATTGCATTATTATTCTCAAGAATGACTGTGGGTTTTTCCTTCTTCAAAATGCAAAAGATGTGATCTCAGACCACATTTAACATATCACCAATTATCCCTGTGTACTGTGGGTCAATACGTAGTTTCTGCATGTCTGCTCATTCAACGGATGCATGACAGTTTAGATAGAATCATGTTTTTAGACATATGTTGGAACAAGAATGTCAAACGTGACCATAACAAAACCTCAAAGTCAAGAACTCAAAGTCAAACTATGAAAGGCTGTAAAGACAAGCTGGGGTTTCTTTAAATAAGAAACAAGAAAAAAAACAAAACACAATGGCTTCTCTGAAAGTCAACCACTTTAGAGAACTTTAAAAGCACAGAACTCAGCCGGTCTCACTGGTTTCAAATGGTTTTAGATGAAACAGGAAAGGCAGGTAGTGATTTTACAATTATGCTCTTTTAGTTAGCTTCAGGATTACCACAAAAGTGAACCAAGAGTGAATATTTTGCTCCATTGGGGGTCACCTATTGTCATTCACCATGAGCTTATATAACACCAAAGAAATGTATTTTAAACTTCATACCCAAACCTGCACAGTTCAGCGACTATGAGCGAAAATGAACTGTGTGAAGTTGACACCAAACCCATGTGAAAAAACTCAGCAAATAGACTTAGTGGTTAATGCTTTTTTAATGCAGGTTTTCATAGTTAAAATGATCCTTTCTGATACTTTTGTTTTAGATATGCTTTAGGTCATGCAGAGGCTGTGCTCCCCAATTAATCTCAGAATTGAACCAAAGTTTTCTACCTTTTTAGTGCTCCTAAAACGTCATTTATACTGCTTTGGTTTTTAAGATGTAAACATTTTCAATTTTTAGCCGATGACGTCGCCATCTCAGCAGACGTTAGTGCAGAATATAAAGTTATTGATGAACACAATTTTGCATTCCTGTGCTGCCATTAAATGTAACAGAGGGCATGCTTACCTTATATAGTGGGCAAAATGATTGTTTCACAATATTTAGCAGTTTATCAGCCTCCCAGATCCGTCAACTTTGATCTGCCATCACCCCTTGGAACCCTGTGGCATTTCCTGTCTGAATCTCACAATCGGCAGTTCACAATGAAACCATAGGTGAACATAAAATTACAGAATGCTGCTTTTTTTATTCACAATGTTTGAGTTGGCTTTGGGAGACTGTACATTTTCTGAAAAAAGTCCCGGAAACACTAAAAAATGTGTCCACTTTGGTTTCTCTTGGACCACTCTGGTCACATTGTGGCATAATTGGCTCAAATTAAAGGTCCCATATTATGCAAAATTTACATTAGAAACTCATATAAATATGTGCCCTGAAGCCTGTGTATGAGGTTCACAAATGAAAAAAACCCTTTCCCCAATCTGTCAGGATTCTGTGCACCAGCACTGGTCTAATCGCCACAATCACGTCAACCTGCTCCACTGCTCTGCTCCTAATCATCGCTCATCAGATCCACCTGTTTTCCTGCCTTCATAGACCGGACTCAGACCAGAAGCTAGTGGCAGATTTGGTGAGTGTTATGCAGCTATCTTTGTTCGCTCTGACTGCCTGATTCTGAACTGTTTGCCTCCTTATTTTCTGAGCCAGCCTGAACCCCTGTCCAGGCCACTTTTTCTGCCCCTTTGACTACGTTTTTGGATTGGTTCCTGGATCATTCTTAGCCATTTGATCTCCTGGTTCTAACTAAGCTTTCCTCTTCATTCAATCAACCTACTCACTTGCAGGGCTCCTGCTCTGCATCTGACGGTGCCATCACCTGCCAATTGGCTTCCACCTCACTCCTCTGGGCTTTCCTCCAAACCCCTCAAGGTCTGTCCACTTTACAATCCTTCAGGTGATTCTGTTTTCGACTGCTGGACACTCGCAGTGCAAATCTTGCCCCCAGAAGTTCCAGTTGCTGTGGCTGATGTTCACTCCCCTTTCTGTTCCAGTTGTTCTCTTCAATAAACTGTTTAACCTTTCTGGGGAAAAGCATTCCCCTGATGTCATAAGCTGTGTAGAGCAGTCTGTAGCAGCTGCCCTTCATCTTACCCCTATATTTGTTTTGTTGACTGTATTTGGATGGTTTTCATCTTTTCTACTTTGCCCTTTTTATGCAGAACATTGATCAACCTTAACTGTTTTTAAAAAAGTGGATTTTAAATTCAAATGAGTGGAGTTTTAATTTGAGTTAAGGATCACCCCTGCATCAGCTCAGTAATGGCAGAAGTACCAGTCAGGTCCAACTTTAGCGTAAAGAACCAGTTGCATCCTCACACAGCACTGCTTTGGCCAGGCTGCAGAGGGCACCTCCACATAGGGCTGCACCTCTTCTCTGTTCTTTTTTTGTCCCTAGTTTCAGATCTGTCAGTCTGGAGTTATTTCCCTCTTGATTTGAAACCAGGTTGTTTACTCAGAGAGTCCAAGCTTCGACAAAAAGTTCTGTAGTCTGTGAAAATACTACATCTTAAAAAACTTTATCCAGTAATAAACAGTTGGTTCACAGCAAGGGTCACCAGCATGGTGCCTATGGACACCAAGGGATCCCAAACGACCATATTGTTTTATTGAGTTTTTAATCATTTCTAGATCATTTTAATCATGCAGAGCATTTATGCATTTATAGTTTTAATGAAAATATCTAAAAAAAAGTGAAAAGAAACATTAAAATATGTTTATGCATGAAGTTTAGATGAACACAGAGTCTCCAGTTCATACGTGAGTATTTGTAGCTCTTATAACTTAGTACCAATGAAGTAGCTCTATGACTTAAACGGGTCGGTGACCCTCGGTTTACAGTGTGTGAAGGACCAATCAGATCTGGGCTATTTGACAACAGTCTGAGTTTATTTCTGCCCAACAGTAGGTCCTCTTCCTCACACTGTGTGAAGCCGTGAGGATCAAATTTTCATTTTGTGTTCCTTTTTTACAGTATTTTTTCAGTATATAAGTTTATTCATATAACAGCAATTGGTAACACATGTCATCTCAACCCACTGACTCATTTCAGAGTCAGCTTTTATAGTTCTTACCTTATTAGAGTTTGCCATACTATTTGTTTTTCTATGCATAAATTGCCGGGTGGTAGTTTCCTAATCATCTGCTGTTTCTATTCTTCTACGCTGCCTTTTAATAAATCTATCAATGATCTGCTTTTTGATTTCTATTGTAATTTGGTATTATATAAGTAATTAAGTAGGCGTTATGTCTGGTTTCTTTCCTGAGTTCCTCTATTCTCCCTCGGTTTCTGCCTTAAAGTGTCCCTTATCATTCAAAATCAACTTTGAGATTATTGCTATAATGTTATTCCTTCATCAGAATCAGTCCCCCGGAAAAACAAGTAACCATCGTTGTCATATTTAGTAAAGTAATTGCACACCCCCTCCAGGAAACGCCCACCTTGACTTGTCTGCTCCTACACATTCACAATTAGAAACCACCTTTTCCAATCAGTTAGCACTAATAGAAAAGAATAGAATTTAACTTTATTTTCATTGCACTGTCGCAAGTACAAGCAACAAAATGTAGTTTGCATCTATCCAGAAGTGCTATACAGGATATAGATGTTGACTTACAGGTGTACAAGGATGGTTAAAAAATAATATAATTATAATTTAGTGCTCAGGCCTGAAAAGGTGTACGGAAAAGTGAAAAAAGTGAGTCTTTAACTTCAACAATCTTTCCGATTCCCACTTGTGTGTCTCTACAACTTAAAAAGTTCCTCAAGTGAGCAAATAAATTAGTTTATGTACCTATAAACATACATACACACATTCACATATGCCTATACACATCTTTATACAAGTATAACCCATACCCCACACGACCACAGGCATTGCAAAAATAAGTATTCACCAATTTACAGTGACTAAGAGTAACCTCTGATGCTTACCACTCTTTTTCCATCTCATATCTTTTTAAGAGAGACCTTCTGGTCTCTGTACAAGTGAAGCAGGTATTTGGTCCACATT
This sequence comes from Jordanella pulchra, assembly GCA_034780135.1. NCBI lineage: Eukaryota > Metazoa > Chordata > Actinopteri > Cyprinodontiformes > Cyprinodontidae > Jordanella > Jordanella pulchra. Next base: position 2,950 of record JAUZNJ010027737.1, on the reverse strand, counting down.
GTCAACATCAAGTTCTTTTTTTTAATTTTTTTAGACTCTAGTGCCCTTTATTATGTGTTATTTTGGAAAGTAGGCAGACAGGAAAAAGGAGTAGAGAGGGGTGGAAGGTCATCTGGCCAGGATTCAAACCAGTGATGGCGTCGAGGACCAACTCTGTGCCAAACAATTTTTAAAAAATCAATGTTAAAAAAGAAATTTGAAAGAAAAATGCAAATGATTAACTAACACTGCTCAGAATAAAATTCTTAATTTGTATATCTATTTTTAAAGAACATGTTTAAAAAGGGTTTGCAGCTTAAAGTAGTTTGATAAGACAAGTTTAAACTTGAAACATCTCCTTAAACATTAATAAAGATGTGATAGACTTGGTATTGAACTATAAGCTTCTTGGTTGCTTTGCAGTGCTGCTACACACTATACCAACATGCAGTTAAAATCTTCATTTAAAAGGTCATGAAGGGCTTTAAACTAAACATCTGGGGGCTCAGTGTCTTATGGACGATCCTATATCTGCAGCCGTTATCCCTTGATGGTCAGCTCTGTAGTTTGGCCTTTTTAAAGCAGGAAACATGTAAATTGACTTTGTAATATTAACTGTAATAAAGTCAGTGAATGAAACACTCCCAATCATATATAGATCAAAACTTTTTTTTTAGGTTTTCGTGTTTTGTTAAATCCTTATTTCTTGGGTCGAGATACTTTCCTGGTGAATTTCTACAAACATTTTTTCAATAAATTTATGAGAGATGACAAAGTATCCCAGAAGATGATTCCTCATAATAAATATATAGCGTAATTATAAAGCATAACTTAAATTAAAGGAACATTTGATAAACTGGAGAAACATTTGTCCTTAAAATAAGAACTCTCCAAAAGCTCATCTGTCATTTCTGCTCATAGTATCTCTGCTCCTTTTCCTCTGATTGCATCTCTCTAAAAACCCACAGCAACCGCTCACAACATAGCTCACAGTTTGGGTTTAACTGGAGCGGGGCTGACAACCTTAAGCCCATTTAGGCTTTTTCTTTACTGGGGTGAGTGGTAAACAAGCGCTGTGTCTCTCGCCTAATAGAGTCACGGAGACTTTTTTTTCTTTTTTTTTGATTATACTTGTGGGACCTGAGGTTTCTTTCAGTAAAAAGAACTAGGTTGCGTGTGCAACCAAATAGCACTCTAGAACCATGATTCGTTCATCAACAATATAGCTCAGGTTTTCATTGTTCAAACAATGTTGTTTCAAAACAAACAAATACAGGTAAATTATATAGTTGCAAAATCCCTTACATTTTCTCAAATCTTACCATGAAAAGTAATAGAGATGTTATTAGGTTAATAATACCACCACTGTTTCCCGCATGTTTCATAACTCTTGCTTAAGTTGACAAATATCATAAAAGTGAACCCAAGCATGAGAGAGACCAAGTACTGCTTTCCATGTTTAACCTTGGTTCTGTTTGGTTCCTTTTCCTTCCTGCAGAACAGGCCATTCGACATGGACCGCATCAAACCTGTGCTTTTTACTCGCAGCCCAACCAAACCCAGGTTATTTCTTCAATCTAAAAAATGAACAAATGGTTCAAAAATTAGTTTAGGCTCCACTGCAGCTCAGCTGCTGCTTGGTAGCAGGGATACGCATCAGTCGAGATTCAATTTGAAAAGGTCAAGGGGTCCACAGACTATGAGAACGAGTTTGTTTCTCAATCATTTGCATTTAGAGTTTCTAAACGTAAAATATATTTAAGTAAATGTAAGGCACAAAAAGACACACTTTGTATTTGTAATTTGCAATTTTTAAGGAATGCAGAAACATTGAAAATCTAAAACAAAACATGGCGTACGTCAGCATTTTATGGCAGGAGATTTATATAATAATATATTAATATATGATATATAATAATATATGATATAATAAAGTCCTAAATCTTCATGTCTGATTCTAAGTTTTTTATTCATCCCGTCTCCGTTCTGCTCCTTCCTCCAGTTCTCATCTCTCCTGTTGTGTTTTCGATCCTATAAAACCATCTCCTTTCCTCTTCCATCTCACCTTCTTTGCCATTCTTTCATCAGTTTTTGGTTGATAACGATCCTTCTCTCATATTTACTAATATACACTGTAAAGTTCTTCCTCCAGTTGATTGACCACAACCATTCTGATCACAAAGCAACAGGGATGGAAATTAACTAGTTATATGTAAAACCATGACCATGTAAGCAGGCTAAATGCTAATAACTCTAAATAATATAAATCATATCTACGGCTTGTGATAATAATTCACATTTGGATAAAGATAAAAACAGAGGATGAATATTTTAGTGTAGAGTCTCAGTGGCTGTTCTTGATTTAATTTACCAGGGGGGTCAAAAAACAAACACCCCCCAAAAACACAAAGTATAATTTAGTATATTAAGTGCAAAATATTAAAATGGTCCAAGCAAATCCTCAGCTTCTCTTTCTTTCCTTTCCCCTTCCCCCACAAAAGGGATCTAGAGAAGAGTAACTTAGATTATGTGTTTTTTTTTTCCATTTATGAAACGTAGAGTAAATACAAGAGCTTCTTATTAAAGGAACTTATCTGTCAGATCTGATCTATTTCTGCTTAAAAGTTTCAGATCATCAAACTAATTTTAGAATCAGCCCAGAAAGTCAGAGTACAAAGAGTAGTTCTCAAACTATAATTTCCATCCGTATGCATTTAAAATATTCCTGGTGCTCTTGTTAAACCGTGAATTTCTCTTTGATTACCTTGAGAACTGATCAACGGCTCATCTAATACAGTGTTGTATAAAGTACTGAAATCTTAGAGTCTAGTAAAAGTATAGGTACCACTCCAAAATATGACTTTGGTAAAAGTCCAAGTCACTGACTGAAAGTAAAAGTCTTAAAGTATCCGAAACGTCTTGTACTTAAGTATGGAAATTACTGTAAAAATGGATGTACTCAAGTAATGTA
>JAUZNJ010027736.1:0-16588 GCA_034780135.1 Jordanella pulchra | reverse complement strand
TACAGTCCAGGTGAATTTGTCCGTGATGTGCACCCCCAGGAATTTGGTGCTGCTGACAACCTCCACAGCTGAGCTGTCCTGGATTTAGAACCAGATTTATAGTGTGTGAAATTGGGTTTATTTTTTGGGATGGTTTCTCATTGCTTCTGCTCACTCCTCAGGAAGGATCCATGACTAATATAGACACTTTCATTCTGTTTACTTCAGTTTATTTGCATGGGACTGCTTCACCACACATCATCTAAAGACACTTTACAGAGACAATTCAATAAAAAAAATCCAGTACAGTAGATTGATTAAAGTTTGCAATTAAGGAAACCAAGCTGACTGCATCCAGCCATTGACTTAGGATTTGCTTTTCCTGAATAAGCATGTGAAGATAGTAGACATTCGCTTGGATTGTGTGTCTGACTCTTCTTTGAATGGAGCTACAGTGGAGAAGAAAAACTCCATTTAAACAGTAAGACACCTCCAGCAGAACCAGGATCAGCAAGAGCGGCCGTCTGCCGAGGCTGACTGGAAGTTCAAAGAGACAGGAGCAGATATAGAAGTGGAACATCGAAGCACTGATCTGGAAATACTTTCTTGGTTAGAAAAGGTAATGGTAAACTAGCTCCACAGTTAGATCTGTCGAGGAAAGAAACAGATGAACAAATGTGCTTTGAGCTTTTTTTACTGCCAAAAAGGAAGAACGAGAGCACATACAGTTAGTCACAGTAAAACCTGAGCCCATCGCTATGTCCAGGAGAGAAACAGGACTAAACACTAAAAACAGGCCCACCTCTATCATATACAATGGAAGCTTGCATTTCTAGTATTTCTCTCTAAGATGGTGTGGTAGCCAAACAGGACCAGACCAGATGAAGCTACTATGAGGAGTAAAAGCAGAGAGAAGATAAAGTTAGCGGTTGAACTAACAAATAAAAAAAAGTGTCAATAGAGATAGAATACAACAGGATGATGTAAAGTGGTCCCTTTGTCCTCCGGCAGTCTAAGACTATAGCAGCATAACTTTAGAGATAGCTCAGGATAACCTGAGCCACTCTAACTATAAGCTTTATCAAAAAGGAAGGTTTTAAGTCTAGTCTTAAAAGTAGACAGGTTGTCTGTCTCATTGACAAAACTGGTAGTTTGTTCCAAAGGAGAGGAGCCTGATAACTAAAAGACTTGGCTCCCATTCTACTTTTAGAAATTCTTAAGAACCACCCGGAAAACTCCTGGTTGAGAAGAAAGCAATCTGAATGTTAGAAGCCATAAGGCACATTAGTTTTCAGCCGTTTCTAAGCTAAATGGCATGAAATGAATAAAACTAATTAGACATAATGCAGACAAAAAACAGGAAGTCTCAGCGGCAAATGCCTTCTCAACCCTAACCTCATTAACCAGTGGCGTCTAAATGTTTTGCAATAGGACTCTAAAAGTTTTTAAAAGCTCAGGCACCATAAACTTATGATCAAATATGTAAAAACTGACATTTTTCCATTCTTTGCTGTAAACTAAGCAATATTATGGCTTTGTTCACCTCGTCATTCGATCCAGAGCCTGCCTTTCTTCAGCTCAGCGTGTGTTAGAGTCTCCACCGACCCACGGCAGCATAAACAGATCAATGAAGCGGGCCGCTCTGTGTCCTCACATGGATCTGCTGGGAGTGTTTGAAGAGAAAGAAAGAACGGGATAGTTTAAGTTGATGCACAGCAGACCATTTACTCTTTGATGATGAGGTGGGCCATTACAAAACGTTGCCTATTCTCCCATCTGGCACTTTAATAAGGACCCTGTCTAAACCACCTGCAGGATTTTCTAAAACACACACACCATATGGGGAATATTCCAACTCATTAAATCTGATCCACTTTTAATCACACCTTTATAGATGCAATCCTGATTTGTCTGATTGTGCTCTGCATCAACACCTGCACTAATATGAGCGTCCTCTGCTAGGGGCAGGTTGGAGGAGCTATTAGGAGCGCTTACACCCCCCTCTGCTGTGGTGAAAGAGCTAAGGGGGACATAAAAGGAGCAAAACCTAGATTGTAGGGTTAGTATACCCCCTTTGGGGCTATCTGTGACTATCTACTCTAATTGAGTGAGGGAGCTGATTTCGGTAAGAGAGTGGCTCTTTTAAGGCATCAGGAGAGACTACTATGTGGCCTTTTAGGGGCATGCTTTATTCATCCATGACCTTCATGTGGGAAACCTGCAGGGTTATTGATGTGTGAAATACTTTCCTTTCCTGCATCATGATAAGAATAATGTTGAGCAGACAGAGCAGCAGTTTTCCTCAAACGACTCTGTCTTCGTTGAGCATTGATGTCTAAAACTCCCCCCAAAGCTTTACTGGTCTGGTTAATCAGTAAAGGGTGATGTGCCCAAAATGAGGAGCTTTGGACTTGTTTGTGATCTGAATATAGAAAAGGAAAATGAAAGCTTTCTAGTTGTAGTTGCTGCTGCAAATCTTTACAGTATTTACGCTACATGAACTCTTTCACTAGTTTTCCCATCACCTTGAGGTTGAGTTCTAAAAATATCCAATGATTCAGGCATCTTTCAAGGTTCTGTTTAGTCCATCGTCTGAACTCAGAGAGAGAGAATAGAACAAATGCTAACCCACCAAGTTATGGCTTTAACTGACAGGTCAGAGATGAAGAACATTAATCAGAGGAGGAGGAGTTCTGCTTATAGAAAAAGACTTCATAAAGTGGCCAAAAGAAGATCAAAAGAAGTCCTGTTTAGAGTTTAAATCTCATGTAGGGGATGGATTGTTTTTAAAAGCGCTCTGAGAGGAGAAAAGTTTTTTTTTTTTTTGCCTGCTTGTGATAAATCATCCCCCACAGTAAAACATGGTAGCGTTTCAAAACATTGTTTATTTTCCCTTCCAGTTAACATGAACTTCTTTGTGTTGGTCTATTGAACGGATTAAGGTCTATGGTGGTCATGGGACACAATGTGAAACAGCTCTAGGGGTGTGAATACTTTCCTGAGGCACTGTATATACTCCTTACTCTTGCATTGCGGTGCATCGTGGTGCGTTTATGTCCCACTGCTGATGCATGTAGAGTTCTGAGCACTTAGGAAAACTGGAGCTTGTTAACCCACAGACCTCCATGTCTGACCTGAAATATTTCCACACATCAGAGAAAGTTTTAGCTACATCCACGCAGTTTTCCCCTGGTGGAGTGTGAGAAGCAGGCTGTGTCCCACTTATTTACACCATCCTGGCTCTGTGTTGTGTGTAGTCTACACACACATGGTCTCCAGGCACCACACCCCGTGGAAGGGTCGTCTAGCAGAGTCTGGGCTCCAGACGCAGCACCTTATTAGGAGAAGAAAGCGTTCACTTTGCTTTCCACTCCTCTCCTTCCCTGCTTGTCTTGCCTCAGGTTTTACAAAACTGATCTCCTAAGCGATGAACCTTTTCCCCAGATTTTTCTCTCGTCTGGATTCTTAAGGTCAAACACCATGATGACGGCTAATTACCCTGTTGTTGTTTCTCATCTCTCTCCTCTTCCATCCTGGATATTATCCATTGACCTCATCGCCTACTGTTTCATTAGGATCTCCACAAAGCTGTAGAGGTGTTTCTTGTTTGCAAATTGAATCTGATCCTGTAGCTGTTTTTCAAGTGAAGGATCTTAACAGTGTTTTGACTACAGACTTGAGAGCATCACACCTCATTTCCTGCTTCATGGCTTCCATTAGCACTTCATTACATCCCCTATGGTGAGATAAATAGCCAGTGGCGTAGAATCAGGGCTGAATGGAAATAATGCAACAACAGTTCTAGTGTTTTACTGGAACTGCTGGAGTAAAGAGATGCAGCTCTGATAGAAGGAAGTTCCTCCTGTCAGATTTATTTTATTGATATTCATTTATTGAGGGTTTCAGCTCATCATATAAATTTGATTACCACATGAAGATAATAGGCATAAAAGTGAAAATAGGTTTTATAAAGGATTCTTTCGGTTATTGAAGGAAAAAGCTTAATCAATGGATAATGGTTACGCATGCTTACATCACCAAGGAGAACGGTTTAGTATAGTTCTATCCATCTATCCAGAATTCTATTCTGGATTTAACAGGAAGTTAAGATAGGAGAAATATGATCTATTTTTTTTTATTGTGATCTAAACTCTACTGCAACACTTTGGATCAGCTGAAGGCTTTTAACTGCAGTTTGATAGTAAAGGATTACAGTAGTCCAAATATAAAGTATCAAATAAACCAGTTTCTCAGCATCACACCTAGACAAGATATTTCAGCTCCAGAATATTACAAAAAAAACTGAAATAAGAAAATATTAGAAACCTGTTTGATATGAATTTAAAGGACAAGTCCTGAACCAACCAGAGGACACCAGGAAAGGACCGACTCCAAAGAGCTGTTTATTTGTTTGTATTTGTATCTGTTTTGTATTTTTCGATTTGTCTGGTCTTCAAATCTGCTCTGTAATCTGAACCTGTTGGATGTGACAGAGAAGCAGAAGCAGAGACCTTGTGAGATGACAAAGCAGTCGAGCTCCAGAGGTTCCTAATTGCTCTGATTGCTGTTTAAGTTGTGAAATGTATCTATCAGCAATCAGGCGTTGCAGCTTAATGTCTGTTGGTTTTCTCTCCTCTAGGCGCCCTAATGTCTTTGCTCTCTTACTGCTGTCTAATGTACAGTATGCATTAAGGCATTAACCAAACCGTTTCCACAAGGGATTTTACCACAAAGCAACACGAGAGACTGAAGCCTTGAACGTCCAGAGATGCTTTACATGTAACCGTTTAGTAACAGTCGGTCTTGCTGTTTGGCCATGCAGGAAACCATGACCTTTGTGGGGTGGAGCTGCGCATCGAAGAGCTGAGACATCACTACCGGGTGGAACACGCCGTCGCCGAGGGGGCCAAGAACGTCCTCCGGCTACTCGGGGCCAACAAGGTTCAGGACAAGAAGGCTCTGTCTGAGGTGAGACCCGATGGGTGTTCACACACTTCAAAGCTCTGCGGTGAGGAGCTGGAACTCACTTTCAGTTCATCGAATCGGTTTCAATGGATCCAAACCTGCTGTTCAAACTGAGACAGAAGAGCTGTATTTCATTTCAGCTGCTTATTTAGATCACGGCAGGTTAATGTGTCCTGACAGCTGATAAATATTCCTGTTCCTAAAGGCGGATTTGCTGATTTCAGGCACAGTCCCGCCTCAGCGAGGCGTCTCAGCGGCTGGACCTTCTCAGGGACTCTTTGGACCAGCGGTTGGCAGAGCTGCCAGAGGACCATCCGAAGGCCAGCGTCATTAAGGAGGAGCTGGTTTTGGCTTCCTCCCCGGCCTTCAGCTCCCGCCACGGCGCCCCCTATCTGCAGAACCAATACAGCACGCTCAACAAGCCCTCTCCACTCACTGGTAGGTTACCAGGCAGAAAAGACACTCACCTCTTAAAGTTTTCTCATATTACAAAAAGATTTGATAGTTTTTGTCACTTGGTTCAGAAAAGAAACGTATATTATAAAGCTTAGTTACACAGTGTGAAATATTTGATGCCTTTATTTCTTCATACTTATTATTCATAGAAAAAGAAAAATCCAAATTCAGTGTCATAAAAGAAAATTGAAAAATGCATAAAAACAATAAAAAAGATATTTAAAAAAGTAATTTTAGAAGTTTAAAATTTATGGTTCATTCTATGGAATCGCTGATACAGAAATGTGGGCCGATATCGATAATAGTTGTCATACTCTAAAAAGTATCGATTCTGGCACCAATTTTATTTCTTATTGCTTATTTAATTTCCATTTGGGATTAATAAGGAATTTTGAATTGAACTGAGAATATTTTATACTACACTATATACACTATCACTAAAATAATCAATAGTTGTGGTTCGAAAATATAGTAAAAAGCCAAAACAAAACAAGCACAATTTCAAGATTAAAGTAGTTCCTTTTTTTTTTAATCAAAAAATCTTTAACCATGTAGAAATAATTACTTATACGTGGAACTAATGGTCTTAGGGACAGATTATCAGACTGATGACAAAAGATATTTGGGGAAAAAAGAAACATTTTATATTTCATTTAATTGTCTATTTTTGTTCAGTTTAATGTATTTCCTTTGTTAAAAGCTGTTTTATTTGTTTGTTGTTTTTGCACTACAAGTTATTTGTTCAAATGTTCCAATTGGAACCAAACTTTATAAACCACATAACACTTTAACTGTAAATAAACTGCATACTAGTTTATTTTATTACTTTTATGTGATGCATACAGACAGGAGGCTGTAAACAGTCGTACCAGAGCTGCAGTGAGTTTATCGTAGGTGTATGAATGATCAGATCATTAGACTGTTGATTGCTGTGATGGATAATATCTGCAGAAATAGAGGGATCCTAAAATCAAATTGTGTTTAAAGCCTCATAAAAGCTTAGGCTGGCTCTGCTTCTATGTTTAACCATCCTGAGGTTTACATTAGGTTAGAATTTATCTGCTTTTCTTTGTAAATGTAAAACCCTGCCAGACTCTGCTGTAGTCATCTGTACCCTCTGTCACCAGGCACCCTGCAGGTGCAGCTGCTGGGCTGCGTTGGACTGTTGGAGGTTGTCCCCGGTCGCAGCAAAGGGACATCTGTCACCCTGCCCTGCTACAGCCCCGGAGACACCAAGTCCTTCATGAGAGGCAGCAAGGGGCTGTACGGGCGCAGCGGCTCCGTCAGCGGGAAGACGCCCAGCAAGACGGAGGAGCTCTCCTGTAAGCAGCTGCATGAGTCTGTGTTTTGTGCTTTAGTCCAACTGCTGCTGTGCCTGCAGAGAGATAATAATAAGCATGTTTTTGTGTTTTAATGTGTGGGAGGTTTTTTTCTGCTCCAACTGGTTAACCTGGACAGAAGAGGTGTTCTTTATTATCTCCATAACAATAAGATCTGTAACAACTGTGCCATTCTTTAAAAAAATGCTGGTATTAACAATACTTTATATATATTAATAGACTTTCTGTTTTAGGTTTTAGGGATGGAAATTAAACTACAATAGTAGTTTATTTAAAAAAAAAGCATTATGATTTGGAGCAAGTTGTTTACAAAAAACTAAAGATATTTTAAAAGATATTAATTTGACTTAAAATGAAGAATTAATAAAGCCTCAGAAAACATTGCTCTTTTGAAAATATATTTTTAATTCAAAAAAGGCAGTTGTTAAAATCTAATTGTCCAGGAGAGCGAATTAGAAATCTTAAGATCAAGCAGTAATTTAAGACTTGAGGAAGTAATTTCTCTTGTTTTTAGCTGAGGTTAGCGCCGTGCTAAAGTTGGATAACACAGTGGTGGGACAGACGGCTTGGAGGACGGTTGGAGAGCAGGCCTGGGATCAGACCTTCACCGTAGAGCTGGAGAGGGTCAGTGAACACAATCACATACTCCCAAAAGTTAAGAAATCCTAAAGGTAACAATGAATGAAACTACTGTGTGTTTCAGTCAAGAGAGCTGGAGATTGCAGTTTACTGGAAGGATTATCGCTCGCTGTGCGCCCTGAAGTACCTGAAGCTGGAGGAGTTCCTGGACAACCAGAAGCACAGAGTCCAGGTGGAGCTGGAGCCTCAGGGCCTGCTGCTGGCTGAGGTACACCTTCAACATATCTACCAAAGATCTTCTGCTTATCCACTTACTAACGAGCTGACGCAAACACCTGAGCTGTTCTGTCGACTGTTTCCAGGTGACCTTCTTTAACCCGGTCATCGAGAGAGTTCCCCGCCTCCAGAGACAGAAGAAAGTCTTTTCAAAGCAGCAAGGTGGGAAAGAGACTCAACTAGAGGAAACGCAGGAAAAATAACACTCTTTTGAATCTCTGTCCAATTCTTTGTATCATGGGGAGAAACATGGGAGCCACGTGCAGCAGATGAGCTTAATTTGATGTCAGAAAAGCCCGGTTCTGTCTTTGTAGCCACAGCTCCCTCTGGTGGTGAAATCAGTAACTGCTCATTCAGTTAAAGCTTGTGGGTTTTCCCGCCTTTAAAAAGTTGCTGTTTCAGGCCTCAAACTTACATGGATTCTACTAAGGTTTATCATAAAACACTAAAAAAAAGTTAAAGAAAAAATGAGATTAAGGGATGGTACTTTTTTTTTTTTAAACACTGATTTGTCTGTAAAATCTGGAAAACGTTTAAAAGATTCAATGTGTATAAATACTTTGGTGCATCTTAGAAAACAGCAGCGATTTTATGACTTTTCATGCATATTCCTCCAGGCAAGGCGTTCCTTCGGGCACGTCAAATGAACGTGGACATCGGGACGTGGGTGAGGTTGCTCCGGAACGCGATCCCCACCGTGAACAACTCTGGAACCTACAGTCCCAACGCACACAGCCTGACTCTCGGCCCCGGGTGAGACACACAGCCGCCCAAACATCTGTCCGCTCTGCTGCTGGACAGGACTGGCTCCAGACAGTTGTCGGGCTCCACTGTCAGACAGGAAACCTTTCCTTCATCCTTTCTCCTGTTTTTTTTCCAGTGACAGAACGTGTCGCTTTGGGCCCTGTGTCTAACTGCTCCTGTTGTGTTTTGTTCCGTGTCTGTCTCTCCGTCCTCGTGCCAACGTCTGTGTTCGTGTGAAACTTTCAGGGAGATCTCAGTGGAGAAACTGAGTCTGGACAACGACTCTCCGATAAGAGGAGATTACAAGAGAGAGACGGACACTCTCACTCCACTGAAGCAGACAGAGAAAGAGGAAAGCCGGGATGTAGGGGAGGTGTGTGATCGGGGATTTTTAACAAGCTCTGTCTTGTTTTATGATTAAAATGAAAGTGAAATAAAGTATTGATTTGACATGTAAGGGAAGGATAACATGAAAGGCCTATTCTGAGGTCTGCTGCTGTCCCTCCAGACACTGAGAAATACTTGATCTCCAAGCAGCATAGATATAACACCTCCCAGCCTTGTCCCTTGTCTTCCATTGTGTGACTTCTCACCTCTTCCTCGCCTGGTTTTCTGTCCTTTATGTTTGGCTCCCAACGTTCTCCAAAAGGATCACCCAGCGGTCATCGAGTCCCTCTCTCCCCAAGACCTCGTCCCCGAGTCCCCTGTCCGAACCCCGTCTGTCGGCAGGTACAAACACAACGAGGGGAGCACTTACTTCTTTAATCTAATGTTTCTGCATTTTAGTTGAGCTGGATCCAAAGTGGACATTTAGTAAAAATAAAACTGTTATTAAAATAGGTTTTCTTTTAGTTTGATGCATGTAGGTCCGTTATGTTCACTTCTGCCATTCATTGTCTTCAGGCAAAGGAAAGGACCTCTGTCCCTTCAGGACTTCAGGCTGATTGCCGTTTTGGGCAGAGGACACTTTGGAAAGGTAAACCTTGAAAAACCTGCTTATGTTTACTCTGTTTTAATTCCCATTAACAAGATAAAGCAGCTGACTAGCTGTTTTTTTTTTTTCAAAACAAGTGGTCAAAAAAAGCTTTTTTTCTTTTTTTGCTAAAAAATAAAATTCGAGTTAAAAATCACAAGATGTCTTCACACATTTTTAACCACCTAATCAGATGGAAAATAGTGGGTAAATAGGAGCATAAAATGTTAGGTTATGTTATACTTTGTTGAGATTGTTTTGCAGTTTATCACTGAACCATTAATAGCGTGGGCGGTTCTTCACAGGGGCCAACAGGGGCCAGTGCTCCTCTGGAATTGGCCCCTTTTATGGCTCCTCAACTGAAGACTTAAGACTAAATACATTTTGCCAAACTTATTTATGAAAAGAAATTCAGAATTAATTGAAAATATTCACAAATTTCTCTTATTTATGATTGGACGCCTGATCTTTGAGCTCTTCTGGAGCTAACCTGAGGCAGGTAACACTGGGTCAAAGGTCACATTTGAAGCCAGCATTTTCACTGCCTCTGCCATCTTCACCTTGATACAGTTTGTGGCGTAATCAGACTGTTTATCTCCAAGACACTTGATCATCTGTTTCCTAACAAGGAGCGAATGTTAAAAAGAGATGATAATCCCCAAAATCAAAGTATTCATCAGAAACTATTCTAAATAAATGAAATATTTTTAAAAATCACCAAAAGCTGCAATTTTTAAACAGTTTTTATTCACATTTGGTAAGTCTGCATATGTGAATATTTTAATACGTAGTTTAACTTAGAATTCATACAGTTTTAAATAAATTGGCCAAAGTTTTTTTGCATTTTCTTTTAGTTTAATAATATTAAAAGGATTATTAAGGTTGTTAAGGTTCACTTTAATGCATAGATAGCAGTTATTTCTTTATTTTTTGTGGAGATCAAACTGTGAAAACCTGGCTGCCCATTTTTCTTCTTTCATTTGTTCGAGCCCTAAAAATGTCCAATTAGATTCTTGGGATCAGAAAGACACAGATCCCTCTTTTCTACTTAGTTTAGGATCAGAAGAGCCTTTCTCGCCCTCAATCAGGAAAATAAAACTTCTTTACAGCTGCAAATGTTAGGTTTCTTTCTGGAATCAAGACTTTTTTTAAACATCTACTTAAGAAAATTTATTGTCAATTTTTAAAGAACCACCAATTGTTTTTTAAGTTTAAAAGAAACAAATTTTTCAAAGGCTGGATTGAATTATTTTCTGTAGGATTTTGATATTTGAATATATTTTTTTTTTACTGAGGATAACTTGACAATGAAAATAAAAAACATTTCAAAATAAACATCACTGGTAGCTTTTGTCTTGTTCTAAATACAGAGCAGGTTTTTAATGACAGAAACCTGCAGTATTTTTTTATTACATCTTTATTTAAAAACATGATGTGGTTCTTTTATTACTTTAGTTTTATCACAGTTTTGCTTACTATTCTTTTTTATACAACATTATTCTGGATGTCCCGATATTGATATCAGAAACGGCTCCAATATTGTTTGCAACTTCTGGGTAAAGTTTATATAATAGACGAGTCTTTTCACACCTATTGTTCTCTGTTTAAGAAATATTATTTTATCAAGACTTTTCTAACATAGAATCTACAAAATAAGCAATAAAAGTGTGATTGGTTCGTGCTGATTGATTGTATCGTTATTGCTCAGTTCTCAAAGCTGCAATATGAATCTGAATCAAATTGACACTCTTGATTATTATTTTCTTATAATACGACTCAAACATTGTTTGTTTGTGTTTCTACAGGTGCTGCTGTCAGAGTACAGGAAGACGGGCACGATGTACGCCATCAAAGCCCTGAAAAAAGGAGACATAATCGCTCGGGATGAGGTGGACAGGTGTGTGTGATCTGAAGGGTTAGATCTCCTCCTAATACATATTTATCGTTCACCTACAGCTCATCTCTTGGCTGAGCCTGTAATTCTTTCATCTTTTTGTTTTATTCTCCTTCTTCCATCCAATTCTCTCAGTCTGATGTGTGAGAAGCGCATCTTTGAGACGGTCAACATGTCTCACCACCCCTTCCTGGTCAACCTGTTTGCCTGCTTCCAAACGCCGGAGCATGTTTGCTTCGTGATGGAGTACACCGCGGGCGGCGACCTGATGATGCACATCCACACGGACGTCTTCACTGAGCCTCGAGCCGTGTACGTGTTTAGAGAAATGAACTTTTCCCTGTTGTTCCATATTTTTGTACTGTACTTTAAAAGAAATTGATATTTCTCAGATGAATTGTCTGGGAAACAACATGCACTCTACCAGAGACAGTTTTCCAATTATCACTCTTTTATGGCCTTTCAGGGGTTTTTTTTTTGTTTTTTTTTAAATCCTAAATTTTGACGCCTTTGAATTCATGCGGTTCCAGAGAGAATATCCATACAGTAAAATATCTGTATTGACAGATGTCCCAGCCAATGTTTGGAGGTGCACAGAGGTTTTTTGAGGCTGGGAGCGGTGCTTTAAAAGGTTTTCTTCACTCTGATCACCTTTTCTTGTTGCTTTGGTTTCAGGTTTTATGCTGCCTGTGTTGTTCTTGGACTTCAGTTCCTTCATGACCATAAGATCGTGTACAGGTGAGTGAAGATCCATCACACGCATGATCTGTAACTTCCTATATACTCTTTGAAACCTCAACTTCTCCAACATCCAATTTTGTTTTTTTTGTCCGAAAAATGAATTTACTCCATTTTATAAATGGATGTGGAGTTTATTTGATGTTATTCGGTTATTTTCCAGCCGTAGCAGAACCATAACTGGTAAAACCTGCAGTCTGCCTTAATAAAAACGCTTCTTTGAAACTTTTTTTTTTTTTTTGTGAAGCTGTAAAGAGAAACTTCTCATCTTCATTCCCTCTCTCTCCCAGAGACCTAAAGCTCGACAACCTGCTGCTGGACACTGATGGTTACGTGAAGATTGCAGACTTTGGTCTGTGTAAAGAAGGTGGGGCACAGATGTTACTGACAGGTTGACCTTGTGCTTTCTATTTGCCGCCAGCTCACAGAGAAGCTTAGAGTCACTGTTTATTTTGTCTTTCTGGTTTCAGGAATGGGCTATGGGGACCGGACAAGCACATTCTGTGGGACCCCGGAGTTTTTGGCCCCAGAGGTCCTTACAGATACATCTTACACCAGAGCAGTGGACTGGTGGGGACTCGGGGTCCTCATCTATGAAATGCTGGTTGGAGAGGTGAGAAGTAATCTGACGTTAAACAGAAACTGATGATGAAACTGGAACAACACAAACACACACACTTTGGAGAATATCATGCAGGTTTGTGAGTTGAAGACAGACCAGGACGTAGCACTAAGCCCGAGTCAGAGTGGAGACCAATCAGCCACAGTAAGAAGTTGTGCAAATACTTTGGAGTTATGGCAACAGAAAGCATCGACTCTGTGTTCTGTTTTGGCAACCCTGGAAATACTCCTGTGATTGGCTCAGGGAACAGGAATTGACCCAAGTAGCTCTGCTCTGAACCTCTCGGTTTGAAGGGAGGAAAACTGGACTGTGACATTGTTGATGGAGAGGAGCGATTGTTTATGTTGCTTTAATAAATGTGACCAAATTTCCAGTAAATATTTTATTTGTTGCTTTTTTTTTATTATTCAGAAGCCATGCATGTATTCACTCTTCACAGACTTTAGGCTCCTTTTAATCCAAAGGGATACAGAAACCCTGGTGCATGCATTTATGATCGTGTTGTTCACTACTAAGGATTGTTTAACGCTCTGATTCTGAAAGGAGATCAACCAGGATTCACACCCAGAACCCATCGTAGTCCAGAGTTGAACCTCTTCCTCTTCTGGGGACTGAGGATCGTTTTATAAGACTAACGATGAACATTTATACTCATTGCAATCAAAGCCCTGAATATTCCAGATCTGTTTTGCACTGACGCCGTTTCACTGTGTCTGTGTTTCCTTTCTCTAGTCTCCATTTCCTGGTGACGATGAAGAGGAGGTGTTCGACAGCATCGTAAACGACGAAGTCCGCTACCCCCGCTTCCTCTCCACCGAGGCCATCGGCATCATGAGACGAGTAAGAACCATAAAAGGCTTTATCTGGGCCTTTATCAACACGTCAGCTCCTCCTGTTTTCTCCATTTTCGGTTTCGATGGAAACCTTAATGTTTTTGATTGAATGAAACGTGTGAGGAAACGATGGTGAGCTAGTCAACCGTTGATGTGTTCTGGGTCTCTGTGACGCTGTTTGTTCACTAATTATTGAAAGACATGGTGATTTGTTGCTTGTTGCCTGCAGCTCTTACGGAGGAATCCAGAGAGAAGGTTGGGATCCGGTGAGAAGGATGCAGAGGAGGTGAAGAAGCAGCCGTTTTTCAGGGTAAGCACACGTCAGACCTTCACTGAGGAGCATCGATCCATCGCTAAGCTGCTCTGACATGTAACGCTACTCTTGTCCGTCCAGAATGTGGACTGGGAGGCTCTGCTGCAGAGGAAGGTCCCCCCTCCCTTCGTCCCCTCTATTCGCGGCAAGGAAGACGTCAGCAACTTTGATGAAGAGTTCACCATGGAGCCCCCGGCGCTGACGCCTCCACGTGAGGCACGCTCGCTCTCCCGCAGAGACCAGGAGAGCTTCAGGGACTTCGATTACGTCTCAGACCTCTGCTAGTGGGCCGCAGGGCTGGGGAGAACATTAGATATTCTTCAACCCTCACGTGGACGGATGGTCTCTGGCCGCATTCGTCCGTCGGTGAATGACACTGTGAATGAATGCAGAGACTGAGGAGAGTTTGGTTTGATTGTGAACTGATGAAACAAACTGGGGCAGGTGGTCGTTGGGCTTAGACAGCCGTCGAAGACCCTTTATCCACGGCCTCCCATCCTGGTTCGTCTGCTTCCATGAGAGGAGCAGCTGTGGACTGTTCAGGGGTCTCAACCCAATGCCTTACGTTTTTACTTCCATGTGTTTTATGATTCTTTTACAGGTAGAAAAAGTGTGCAGTGCTAAAAGAAAAAAATCTTTTGGAAATTTAGTGATTATAAATTTGATGTGATCTTTGATTTTTAAAGTGAAGGGGGGGGGGGTAAAACCACTGATGTGGATGATCTCCACAAATGTCTTTCTAACCTCTGCTGCTTTGATTTTATGTCTGTATTTAGCAAATGAGTTGTATTTAATGCTTCCTTTTTGCATTATTCAGCAGTCAGCGGGTTTTGTTTTTATGATACTTTGATTGGTGGGTATAATTTAAAAGTGTAGCACAATAACACTCAGTCAGCACTGAAATTATCCTGCAAACCGGTTCCTAAGGGGTGAAAATCTGAACACTAAACTGTGACGTATGATTATGTTACCTGTGGGTCAGTTACCTACATGCTCCCAGAGTGTCTTCTTTGAAATCAGCCACTTTAAGCTCATTTAACGATTGAAAATACATGTTTCATAAGCAAGATGTTTGTTGTGAAAATGTATGAACAGATTGTGTGTTTTTTTTGTTTTTTTTTTCCTTGTGTGTGATGATGAAGAAGAACCACCAAATACATGAGATGTCATCTTTTATAAAGAAATCCTGCAGCGAACAATGTGGTTCTGTGTTGGAGTCGTTGTGTTTTACATATCAAAATCAAAGTGGGGTGTTATAGTAGAGTGGAGAAAAAACAAGTATTTACGATGTACATTTTAGGACATCACTTCTCAGGAAATAAGTTCTCAGGTCTTTGGGGAAAAGTTGTCATTTCTAAAATATTTAGGTCTCAGAATTCAAAGAGTTAAAGTAAAATCTTTATGAACAGAGCATATAGAGCAGCAGATTGATTTGCAATGAATTATGGGAAAGGGGGGGATTTTAATTGTTTTTAGTCAATAATGTAGCTTTGTTAAACTAAAATATCTACTTGATCCAGCAGTAATAGGAAATAATTAATTTTAGAAGCATCTGTGTGTATAATTAATACTAATGTCAGCACAATCAATTATTTATTTTTTTTAATGGAGAAGGTTTAGTGTCAGGCTGTATTTAGTAATATGTGGTTTAAATCACAATATCCTGGTATCACAGTCAGCTGGTGGTCATAACTGCTCTAAGGAAACAAAAATTGAATTCTGATCGGGTTTTAGCCTGTATGAATGGTTGCCTAGCAACACTAAATCCTTGATTTGTAGAGCATTAATAAAAATGCTGGTATGTTAATGACTGAAGCACAGATATAGAAAACACTTGAACTGGTAATATTAGACTTGAAGGTTTGGCTGCAGTTTTTGTGCTTTTCATAGCAGTAATTCCACGATCACCACAAATGCTCGCTGGTTAAAATGACTTATTTAGGGTTGGATCATTCCAAATATATCGGATTATAAGCTGGAAATGGGTAACTATAGTCCGGGATGGTTAAAAAAAAATATGAAACTGAATGTTAACCGTTAGTGTTTTCTATTATAAAACCGTCTCCCTCGATGTACCTGCCTCCTGTTGCGGTTTTCGTGAGTTCCCGTCACACCCGAAGATCCTAGTGGAAAGACAGAAGAGTGTTTCTAAACCGTCTATTTTTCAGCCCCTGGGATTCCAGGAACAACGAAAAGTGTCCCGAGAGTAACTATTTTACAGCACCCGAGGATGGGTAGTAGGGGCACCGCTTCCTAAACGCAGAGTACTTTCTGTGTGTGTAGGGCCTCATCGTCCTCTGTATTAGAGACAATAGATACTACCTGCAATCTGACCACCTAATGACTGCCAGGACTCGACATCGACGTGCGTGCACCCAGGCTTTCTCTTGAAGATCTACAGAAGATGGGAAATCAACGTGTCTATGCGACATCATGAGTCTGGCACAAGCAAAAGAACAAAAATGCAAAACATGAGGAAGCTTGTTCTTCCCTTGAAGCTGTGTATGTTTTTGAAATAAAACTTTGTGACATGATTACCTAAGTTTCCTCTCATTAGGTAGCATTAGGAACCTCTATTTCCAGTCTATGTCTATACTTGAGAATTTTACTGCTTAACATTTATTAAATGCCTGGTTAACGCCCTATGCATTCATGTTGGTGCGGACCTTCTGAACCTTCAGCAGAGGTTAGTCACCAT
The DNA here is from genome assembly GCA_034780135.1 of Jordanella pulchra. NCBI lineage: Eukaryota > Metazoa > Chordata > Actinopteri > Cyprinodontiformes > Cyprinodontidae > Jordanella > Jordanella pulchra. The sequence goes on along the minus strand of JAUZNJ010027736.1, from coordinate 178 downwards.
CTTGACTTGGCTTGAACTGAGAACCCTTCAGTTGCAGGGTTTCCTGATTTAAAACTCCTGAATACCACTGTTTCCCCATCTCAGGTGAACTAGCCGAGCTTTGAATAGAAATAGAATACAAAGAAATCGTATCAAAGCTATCTGGTATCTGGAAATATTTTCTTCATTTCCCCTATAT
>JAUZNJ010027735.1:0-16588 GCA_034780135.1 Jordanella pulchra | reverse complement strand
CCCCTTTCCTGTCAGCCTACTGTCAGAAAAACGAGCCACTAGTGCCGTAAAAAGCTCAAAAAAAAAACAAAAAAAAAAACTTTGGTATAGTTGCTACTTAAACGGATAATTAGGTCAAATTTTAAAGTACACTAAAAACATTTTTAAGGAATTAGAACAGCGGCCCTTGTGTGTAAATGTTCAAATCTGCTATACACTGCTGTGCTTTTAAATGGTATTTTGTAATGTTTGCTTTCCTCCTCATTTATTTCTGTGTTGCTCCTATGTCGTTATAGGTCTAGCATTTGTGCGAGTATTGCTTAAGAGGAAGGATGTCATGCAAGTGATGGTAATGCTTATCCCATGATCAAAGCAGGCACAACAGACTGATGCGAATAATATGAGCAAGCAATTCGTCGTGGAAAGCAGATCATCGGGCGACATTGTCCTGACTAATGGCGATTTGACTGAGTTTGAGTGGGAAATGCGAAAGGTTGTCTGAAGACTTTTCTTCCTGATAAATTAAGAAAAAAAATCATGAATTTTAAACAGCTTGCTGTTTGTCTGCCAGCAGTTTTAAAAGACTAGAGGTTTAAGAAAAAAAAATAACAGTGAAGGCTGATGGAAGGAATCTGCATATATTTGCATTCATTTTCCTTCACGTTAATTTTCCTGCTTCTCCCAGAGCTGCATTTACAGCGTCTGTCTTGTGTTCCTCTTTTCATGGCAATTTTTATTTTGGAACAAAATTCTCTTTTGTCATATCTTCTTAGATCCTTTTATGTGTTTAGCATATTTTTCTACAGTAATCTGGCTGCTGTAAGATGTTTCTTCTCTTCCTTTAATGGGGTTACTTCTCAGGTGTGCATGTCTATATGCTTAGAAATGCCTTTTTTTAATCAGGTTTTACATTTACTTTAATTTTGTGGCCTATTTTATCTTCCATAACATTCAACTTATTGATGAAGTGTATTGGTCCCTTTGTTAATTGGAAATACTCATCTCCTTAGATCTTTAACATACAGTGCTTGACACTAATTATATTGCAGGGATTATTTGGTCACGCTGAACGTGCTAACCTTTTAGCTTTCACTTCACATTTCTAACCTTCCCATTCCTGCTTATCTTAGCTTTTTTTCCGTGCATGATTTAGCCATTAGATTTAGATTTAGGCTACTTTATTTATCCCACCAGGGGCAATTTTTTGAGCAGTACAGGAGACAAACAAAAATGAAAAATAAACATATATTAACATAAAGTAGATGATTAAAAAAGAAAATGTGACAGGGAGTTGAGGGACCAGAATAATGCATGTTGCTCAAAGCTGACCCCCTTTTACTGTTTGAGGAATTTTAGATTTTAAAGATTTTTTTTTTTTTTTTTTAAGATTAGTTCAAAATATTATTCTTAAATGAAATGTTTTTGGTTTCATTTTGCAACATATATTCTTGTAATAATAGTCCTACATTTGCTTTCCTTATTGAAGAGGGCTGTTGTCCTGAAAACAATCTGGTCTTTTATTTCTTGTAAAACAAAATAAATTCTCATTTCCTGTTTGTTTCTTCCACCCTGAATTCACCCAGTAACAATTTCCAAAAATCTATGAATGTACGCAAATATATGAGGAGTACTTACGACTACTTGTGTGCTAATAGTTTTTATGCTGGACGCCCTTCCTGCTGCAAATGGAATTCAAACCCAGGTCTCTTTTATCAAAGATGCACCATTAGTCTGCTACCCTATATGACGCATACGTGTAATACCATAAGATGTAGGAAATAGCTGATTAATGAGAATGGGGAAATGAGACAGCTGTGTTTAGCCTTGTGTTCCCAAAGCAGTTACTCAGTAGTTGCTGTAATTGTGTTCTTCTTTTTGGCAAACGTTGCTTCCTTTGTCCAATCAATGCACTATCAAACTTCCCCTTTACACCACACAGCATTTAGATACTGAGGGAATGGTTCACAGGCCTTCTGGAAAATGTTGACATGTTGCTGATGGTTTTCATGTTAAGTAGGACAAGTGGTAATGCTTTTAAATGTTTTAAAATGAGATATCCTTTTCCCTACTTTCTGGAGGCACAGACTTCATTAATTATGATTAAAAAACATGACTTTTGCTTTGGATTTATTGGTGTTTTATTTTGAGATTTGTTTTTTTTAACCAGTTTTTTTTTCTGGCGAGGAAGGAAAAGGCGTGACTCTGAGTCACCCATGTTGAACCCTCACACACCTTGATCATTCTAACTGATACCACTCCATAAGGTTTTTTATCAGACAATCCATCTTATCTAAAGGTTTTCTTTCATTGCCTTATACTTAATATTTCAGCTAAGTATATGATGTCTTTTTTTTATATGAAACTATAGACAGCAAATAATCATAAGAATGTTATGCAAACTAATTTCCATTGTTATACATTAAGTTTTGCTGACTAGAGTTGTCATTTATCCATTAATTCATTTTCACCTAACACATTTATAAAAAGCATTTAGTGAAGAAAAACTCTAGGAGTTCACTTTGTCTTGATAGTATTTTGTAATGGAAATGAGGGCAAATCAATACGGATAAGTTCTAGTGATAAATCGTCTGTTTATTAAAATGTATATCTTTTATTCCACTTTAGCTACATTATTTATGCCATCTCTAATTAAATCAATATTGTTGAATAAAAATATCTGTTACTTTGTAGAGCAGTAGCAGTAGAGCAGTTTCTTGACTTGAAAGGGATGGCCGAGGTGAAAGTGAAACTGCTGTCAGTTCTGATCCTTTTCAGCAGAAACCTCACAGTTGAGAAAGGGTAATCGTAGAAGATGTATTAAAAGCAAATGTACACATTTTAGAGAGAGAATAAGAGAAAGAGACTGGAAAATACAGCAGCGGCTGGCAAGTTTTCTCAGCTAATTGCACTTTCTAGTAACATCTACTGTAGTGCTTCCAGTTATTTGATTCCACTGTTTGTATCTCCACTTTTATTATCTGAGCATCACATTGAAACTCATGCAGTTCATGACATTTAGCTTTAAAGCAAACTGTCTTTAAAAAGCACCAACTAAAGACAGTTAAAGCTTTAAGATGTTTAAAATTGATATTCCATCGATCAATTATAGCCTTTATAAGAAAATAAAAGCAGAAAATTGGTCCTTAAAACCAAGTTTCTCTTATTTTTTTCCTTTCTACCTGTGTAGGAAATGCAACATTTGGGATGGATTCACACACCTGCTGTCGAGACTAAAAGAGTTTAAGGGGAAGTGTGGAAATGAAAATATAGTAATGCACATGTTTTTGTTGACTCTGAACATTAGACTTGATACTACTCATCAAAGCAAATCACAATCAGCTTCCTCAATCATGAATAGTACAGCAGTATTGTGAGTCAGGTAAAAGTGCAGACATAACATTTTGTGATGTCATAATATTTATTTAGCTTTTTTTGACCAAATAAGGGTAGGAATGAATGAAAAATGTGTTTTTTTTCTGTTTATGGACCAAAGCTTGGAATAGAACATTAGCAAAGTGCTCAGGGCAAAAGGGGACAATTGATTGTATATAAAGAGGAGTAATTTGTCTTCTACTTGCATTATTGGAGATTTGTTTATTCGACTCACAGAAATTCAATGCAATTTCAGCTGCATATGCATTGTAGTCAGTTTACGATAATGCAGTTCATTAGAATGTTTATTCATAAAGTCAGTTTCAGCTAACAACAAAATAAGTTATTAACATTAACTTTAGAGAAATATAATTGATCACTAGATTTTCAGATATTTGTTTAGTCAGAAAATGTCAATGTCTAACTGAGGACAGCTCTAAATTTGGAAAAACGGGCAGTCCTGATATCAGCTTTTCAAATTGCGGTCAGCATATGTTGCTAAAAACGCACAGTTTCTGGATTTCGTTCTTCCTCTCAGCTACTATTTGCTAGAGAAAATATTTTGCAACCTCTGTGTAGTTGAATATTCCTTCATTACAATAGATATGCATCAACCAGAATTTTTCGAAATTGAAAATACTTATGAAGTCTTCCCAAACAGTAATAATAATAAATATGTGTTATAAGAGGTGATTTAATGCTGTGATAAAAAGTGGTGGCAAAAAAAGGCTGTTATGATTTCAAAACAAAGAACAATGATTACAGAGTTGGTATTTAAACTTTATTTATACTTACATTTATATTCATGGTTGGTGTAGTTATTCCAATTAGGATTAGTGTACTCGATGCTGGAGGGTAAAAACCATGACAGGTTTTGACATATATCACAGTGACGATATGATTTGCAAAGCATCCACATTTTTTTCCCACTTTCTTACCTCCAACAGTCTCTTTGCAGCATATGTCCAAACCTGACGGATTTCAATACCTCAAATTCTCATTCTAAGACGATAAATTTTAGTTTGGTGCCAAAGTGTTAACCTATGACACTTGGAATAAATTCGCCAACTATTACAATTACAGTACATTTGCAGATTAATATGCACAAACCAAAATTTCAATCACCATGTTAACAACAGGTTGTGCGGTACTATCTCGAACTACAAAAAACATCATAATCCTTGTGTTTATTCTAGAGAATGTAATCCTTTGCTAAATTACATCCCAAAAGTCTGCCAACTTTTCCACAACCATCAACTTCAACAGGATCAGAGAAACTTAGTTTAACAGTGTTTAGCCTTCCTGTTATCCACTGAAAATTCCACTCTCTTTTAAATGCACAGCAGGCATGGTAAGATGTGTAGCAGAAAAATAAGATTTCATTTATGCAACTCCTTATACCTTTGAGTTCCTTTATTAATGCCTGGAAATGAAAAATATTTCCATAGAAATCCAAAGTGCAGGGAGTGTGGTTGTTACTGGTGTGAGAGCGATGCAAGCTTTGAATGACTGAAAAAAAGGATCTTATTGTTTAAACCAGGGAGTTAATCAATGCAAGTTGCGTTCATTACAGTCATTTGGTTGCCTGTAAATTTTAGTTTTGAAGTTCTCCAAGACTGTTACATTTTGCAATTCTACGTTTCACAGAAATTCTAACAAATATGTTGAATTTATAATGAAAGCTTTGATAAAATTACATAACTAAGGTAATAAGGTTGAATGTGTGTCTTAATCCTTACAGAACGTGTGACATCCTTTTCTTATATTTATTAAATTCAAGTGTATGTGTGGAAAAATAACACTAATAAAATACTGTTAAAATACATCTCACACTACTGAAATGAGCAGTTATTAGGAAACATAGTTAAAATATCCCTAGAAAAAGCCCTTTTAGGCGATTTTGCATTCTTTTTTGGATGTGGAAAGGGAACCTCAGCATGTAAACTGATTCTAATTCTATAGAGGCTGACAACACAGACAGTGGTGAAGAATTGGATATTCGTACAGATATATTTCAGTCACTATCAGAGTGAGTTGAAGCAGAGTCAGAAGGTGAACGTCAGATATAAGATAGCAAAGCACAAGTTTAGGGTGCAACTCTGTATGTGGTGGAGCCGTTAACAGAGCTGTCAGTTCCACACAGCAGTAAAAAAAAACAAAAAAAAAAAACACACACAGGTGAAGCAGAGCGGTGTGGAGGAGTAGCAGCAGAAATGATGGATGATTTAAATACATGAAGACACTACCTGATATGTCGCTTATTTCAACCTTAGAATCTGTAGTGACGCATTCATTTCAATATGATATATACATTTTAGACTTCTTATCAGTTGAATTCAATAATAAGACAGAAAAGGCTGGCTGTTGGAAGAAACAAAAAAGTGTGTTAAAGTCTCTAAAGCAGATACGATATTAAAACTCTTTTTGCCCAGCTTGCTGTTTACTTGAATTGTTTATAATTGCCATTCATGAACTAGGTCCATTTTGGTCATAATGGTTATAATTGTCTTTTTTATGTCTTAAATCACAAAGGATTGTAAAATGATGCCATATTTTCAATATTAATATAGTATGCTTTTCTTCTACTTTCTTCCTTTGATGGGAAAGTGTGTTACAGGCTTTTTTAAAGCACTTGAGACATTACTTGGTTTCCTTGTAAGTATGAATCTTTTTTAGAAGTATGCACCATTTTTCTCGGGTAGGAAAGTCAGCACCGTTACAAGACTTTGGACAGATGCAATGTAAAGCTTAAATAATAGAGGAATAGAAAAAGCTTGTCTAAAGTGTAGACATCACTGTGGGATACAATTTAATTTTCCCCTTTTATGGCTGCTCCAGATCCTTCTATTAATCATTAACTTAGTACTAATAAAAATTTAATGTGAATGTAGTATTTGAGTGTTAAAGCAGAACCACCCAACTTTTCGCCTGCTTTAGTTTCAGGCATTTATGAGAATGCAAGCCGCTTTGATAATAACGGAATGAGGAGGATGCAAAGTAATCAGCCATGGATTTTATGTTTGAAAGGGTGAACTTAATTAAATCTGCACTGGCTCTTATAAGTTTTTTTGAGTTTTAAGTTTGCATTAATAATGAACAAGTAAAAAATGAATTCCCCAAGTGGAAAAACTGTGTGTCAAAAACTAAATACACCCTTGCTGCTTTTAGAGAATTTCAGACGAAAACCAGCAACCCTCGATTCACCGTTAATCAGCCACTTGAATCGGTCAGCAGGTCATTAATAAAGTTGTTGCAGGTCGGAAATGCTGATAATTGCATGATAAAACTTGGAATTCACACAGAACACAACAATAGACTATTATAACCCGCTAAGAATCCGTACTCTCAAAAAATATCATGGCAGTAAAACCTAGAGTTTGCAAATTTGTAAATAAAGTTGAACAATGATTTAGGAACATTGTTCTTTGTTGATGTGATATTTGGCCATGAAGTACAGTGATGTGTGCAAGGAAGGAGTTTCACCACCATGTACACAACGTACCAACTAAGATATATGGTGATGAGGTGTGGTATGACGTCTGCTTCTGTCTCCTTGAACCCCAGTCGGCCTCGGCAGATGGCCACTCACACTGAGCCTGGATCTGCTTGAGGTTTCTTCGTGTTAAAAGGGAGTTTTTCCTCTCTACTGTCGCTATATTCATTGGTGTAAGGGATTGCTGTCGAATCGATGAATCCATGCAATTAGCTAGTTTTCCTTAGAAGGAAAACTTTTAACTACTGTGACTTTGTGACAATGTGGGTCAAACAATGGGACAATAATCCTAAACGCACCAGTAAATCCAAGTTGTAATGGCTGTAAAAGAAAAGAATATAGGGGTTTAAAGTCCAAGCTTGAACCTGATTGAATTGCTATTGTGGGTCATAGATAGTGCTGTGCCAAAACAAATATTTGCAAATCTGAATGAACTGAAGCAAAGTAAAAAAGAGGGGGCCAAATTTCTTCCACGGCTATTTGAAAGACCAGTAGTGATATGCAAACACTTTTCACAACAGTGCTGTTCAAGATTGCGCTAAAAGATTTTAAGTCAAGGTTGTGTTTATAGCTTCTCTCTTTTCATTATGGTTTTGTTTGATGAATAAGGAAAGTATGAGATTTTTTTGTTTTTATGCATTGAATATGAATTTAAAAAGCTATATAAGTATGACTATGACTAGACAAATTACATTGTGCTCTGAATCACACAATCCTGTAATTAAAACGTGATGTACTTTCTTATTAGCATGAATGTAGTTATCAGTAATATGAATGAGAATATCTTCATGACTTGTCTTGTAATGAACTAGAATAATGGTTGGCAAATGACTCGTTAGATTCAAGTATATAAGGGCTAATCTTTCTTTTTGTTGACCATGTGTACACATGAATAGGGCTTGTCAGACTAAAAACAAATAGTTTTTTTCAAGTTATTAGCCAGACAGTACGCTGCATGTCATGAGAAAATGCATTCCTCAGATGGGTTGTCTTGAAAATGTATGGCCTCTTTCTCTCTGTGCAGCGATGAGTCAGTTAGAACAGTAATGAAGTTATTTTTCCTCAGAGTGAGAAATGGGAGAAAGAGAGGGAAATCAATAGTGATATCTTGAAGCTAGAGTCTGCCATCTAATCTCTCAGTGGTACTGGAAGTGCTTCATTTGGCCTTTTTGATGCTTCCCCACCCACACTTTGCTCACAAAAACACCTACTCCCCAGTGTTCTTCATACGTAAACATGCATAAATGGACTTCATGCAAGCTCAAAATATCTGCTTAGCAAAGCAGTGAGAGATTTGGGAAAATACGAAGAAATTTTAAATGGAAATAGTGGGATAGTTCAAGCCATACTGGTAACTGAAACACTCTTTCATTTCCTCTTGTGTTAATCAGATTTTATTTAGCTGCCTCTTTATGTTTCCTCTTATCTTTGTATGTAACATTATATTTGAATATCTGAGGTATTTGGCACAATGTCCAAACAAGGGTGTGGATGAGTTGGAATGAGGACATCACATCAGATTTTATTATGAATTTGAACCCCTAAATGAATCTTTACATTAACTGTTAATGCTTCATAATGATCTAACTATTCATAAATCACCAGCTTACTAGTTTAGAATATCCTCTGCTTCTTACACTTGATAATAGGTTTCCATCTAGAGGACCCCCCAACCCATTTAATCCTTAGTTGTTGCAAAACCCTTAAAGTGGAACCACAGCTTTACTCTATCTGAGTGAAAAGTGTCTACGTTGATCTTAGGCATGCAGCCAACAGCAGTGTAGCCTTTAAGTAACATGACACAAAAGACTAGCAGATCATCTCTTAATCTTTGTGGCAGCTGCGGCTGTGCTTTTGGCAGACCTCAAACACCATATAATATAGAGCAATTTGAGGGGCAGAGAAGAGTCTTGAGTTTTTTTTTTTCATTTCTATTACAAGATCCAGTTTTGTTTAAGTCCTTCAATGTTTAATTTTGTCTTTCACTGTATGTCTTTCATTGTGTCATTCAATGGTTAATAATCTAATTGCATTCTGTTTCCTGTAGGGTTCTAGAGGATGTATATAAAAATTAAAGAGCTGATCTTTCCTACTAAAGCTCATTAAGTACTCCCTGATTATTTTAAGGAATTGGTTTAGAGGTAATTTCTAAAATTAAATAGTTGGACAGTTAGTTATTATAGGAAATTGTTTATTGTAAGCAAAGTTTTAGACTTACTCTCAACCACCATGTTTTTCGTTGTAGATTCACCTTTCCCCCTTCTGGATTGCATTTGCATTGGGTGCAGTTCGAACTCTTTATGGGAATTATCAGAGTTGCACCAATGAGAATGTTGTAGCCATTTCTGATCCTTTATTTTATTTTATTTTTTGCACAACTTCGACCTAGCCAAAGGGTCATCAGTTAATCATGAGAGACAGAGGCAGGGTCATTTACTGTACGTAGAATAAAGGAATGTATGAGAGTGACTGGTTGCTTCTAAAACTTTTCTTAGTTTACTTTTTTGTATCTAAGAGATTTGTATGGCTGTTGTCACCAAAAGGGGCATTAATCCCCTGTATAAACTGAGAGATCTGCTGTGCTATGTTCAGATTTCACCCTTGCGAAGATGAAGGTTGCATGCTTTGTTTACTGTGAGGATAGATGGTTTTTTTTATCTGTCTAATAACAGTCAAAACCAACTGAGTTAAAAACCAATTAATTCTGGCCACATAGAGTCAGGGTCATCACTTAGATCTCATACTTTTCTATTAAAACTTGATTAAAAGATTCTCTAAGAAATCTAAATTTGTTCTTATGTTACATTTAGTGTCAGCGTTTTTATGGAAAATTCTTTTATGTTTTGTTTTGTTTTAATCATACAGCATTTGAAGAGAATAATGACACTGATTATAACACTGATAGCTCTTTTCTTGTAAGCACTCCTACTGTACAACCTTTAAATAACACTCAATATCATCTCACTAAACAGTAGCTGTTCCTAAGTATTAAAGGGAGTATTGTGGTTTTTAGCAACTAATTAGGATGACATAAAGTGCCTCTTTTTTGTGGTTTCTTTTTTGGCAACATTGCAATGCCCAATTGGGGACCTATATTCCCTCTCATGTGAACTTCCATCTAGGGACATTTCAGAACCTGTGATACCTGTTAAATGATCATCTAAGCCAGCAATGGGTAACTCCAGGGTTGAGGTCCGGTGCCCTGACAAATTTAGCTACGTTCCTGCTCCAATACACCAGATTCAAACAGTGAGATGATTACCGAGACTCTGGATAACCTGCATACTGAGGATGTAATTCCCCACTTTGATTCAGGTGTGCTGGAGTAAGCGCACATGTTAAAGTTGCAGGACGCCGGCCCTCTAGGACTAGGTTGTCATCGTAATGTCCTTTTCGAATCAGATCATCAAGCTCAGGCCATTTATTCTGTGTTTAATTATTTTAACAGACCTCAAAGGTTTGAAAAATATTAAAGATGTTGTTATTCAAACAAAGCTTAATGTGATTCAAATTAACTAAGAGAAAAAAACTTAATGAAGGGAGGAAAGTGATCATCCTGTAGAGTTTACTGTCAATTACTGTCCATATTAACATGTTTTGAAGAGGATGAACTGTCAGATCTTTATGTACCTGTTCTATAAATCTCTTAGATTGTTGGGCCTTGTCTTGAAATACCTGCGCTGTGGCAGAGAGGCTTTTACCAACTTTGATTGTCAAGGTGAGGTCGTAATGAATTGGGTCGTGGGTGAGGGGGGATTAAAGCTACACACTGCCTACCAGAAGTCACTTAAAAGTCCAGGACCAAGGAAAGGTTTTAGGCACTCTCAGCATAGTAAAGATTTCTTCTTCTTAAATCAACTTGCTCCTCTTTCATATGTGTTTTTCACCTACCCCACCTTCACACTGCTTTTATTATGCATTCTTACAAAGCCCTCAGATTCAGGTCAGATGTATTCGCCAGTCTGCCTTTGTGGCTAAAATAGTGAGGTTCAGTAGAAACCAGGCTCCAGGGATAGCCATCCATCAGGAAACAGTAAAAGTGATAGTGTGTTTTAGGCTCTCATTAGAAAGTTGACCATCACTAGAAATAGAATAAAGTTTAAAAGCTTCCACACCCCAGAGTTTCAGTTTTCCGCCTTTAGATCCCATATTTCCAGTATCATCTTCACCCATATGTGGAATATAGATTTAAATGTCATTAACATACAATCCACTGAGCTCCTGTCCTTGTCTCCTAAGAGTGGTTCTCGAGGACTTCCCCTCCACACACACATATGGGACCAAGGTGACTCCTTCTTTTCCTCTAGGCCCCATGTTAACTCAGCCTCTCTATCTGGCTAAACTTAATTTCTTCCTTCACTGCCTCAGACTGCATCATCAGAATAGGCCGCTGTAGAGCCAGGGACCATTCCCAGTGGCCAGATTTGCATATAGGTCCACTATACAAAAATCCACTCTCTGAGAGTCATTTCATAGATCTGTACTTCTACTTTCTTTCATTTTTCTAAGCTTTTACCTTTGCTCTCTACTTTCAGTGTCTTCAGTTTTTTTTATATCCATTGAGATGTGGATTGTGTATTAAATTTCTAGGTGTTTATATCTGAGGACAATCTGTAACTACATTGAATTCATATCCCTACCATGACAGGAAAGAGGTTGGCAAGCAAAGGGCAAAACAGGATGTAAGCCAATATGTGAAGGTATTTTTTTTTGTGTAGGTGCTGCATTAGACTGAGATTGCCTGTTGGTCACTTTCCTGGGAAATTCCCCTAGTTATTACAGTGTTTATATCCTTCAACATGCCTAGAGTTGTCAAACCCTTTAATAAAGGAGGAAAAAGGCAAGATTGCCAGATAAGTAACAAAACAGATCTTCAGGATCATTCAAAGCCAACCTAGTTTAAACAGTGTTCATGCCATTATACATGTCTTTATCTGCATGTATTCATCTGTGTATGTACCCATCGTTTGTACATATGTACATCTGTATGTATGTACATACAATGCCATCGGCTCCTATCTGTCTTGCTGCAAAGTTGGCTAGCTGTATGGACCGCATTAGTGGCTGCAGTGTGTGGTACAATTTTTTTACAATTATTATACACTGAAATTGTTCATAATACATTGAAACCAAAGAACAAAACCTTTTTACAGGCCCAAGCATTTGTTTAACAAATAAAAGTACTGTATAAACATTTTTTTCAAATAACTACTCTCCTGTAAAATAACAATTTTAATTATCAATATGAACTGAAGGCTTCAAATCGCGGAGATAAGCACCGCCCCACTGCGACCTGAGTCACTGGATTAGAATGGGAGACAATGAAAAATGATTAAAGAAAATACAGTGGGACAAATAATGACTTGTATATTTCACTGCTCTTCTGACTGAGCCGCTGCATCCTGACTCTGCTCTGTAGCATTTCTTTTTCTTCTAAAGTCCAAGGTGCAGGTCATTTTTTTCGAGAGAGTGGGTTATGGACAAACTCCAAATTGCAAGAGAATTTGCAAACTTACATTTGGCAAGCTGTTTTATGCACTTGCACATATTAAACCGCAACGTTATTGACACACAGGTAGAGAAGAATGCAGAGCACAATGCACAATGCAATGCTCGAAGCAGCGAGACCGTGAAAGATGAACCACGTTATAGCGAGAGGGTTCACTGTACCGCTCTCAGTCATGAAGGAACACTAGCTATGACAGTTTCCAACTTAGCAACTTTGTCAATATGTTTTTGGGACTTTTCAGACCCCTCTAGCTGCTATTTTTAAGTGACTACAAAATAATCTGTGTTTTTGACATGTTTAGCAGCTTCACATGAAATCAGCAATTCTACCAATACAGTGTCAGGACAGTAGTGGTAGTGTCTCTCTTCCCACTTCCCAAGCCCCACATGTAATCAGAGTAAAGACAGCAGAAGGGGAGACCTATCCTGTTTTCCCATTGAAAATGTAAAACGCATGGGAGAAGTTGCCGTGGATTAAAAATTTGAATATAAATATAATGCAAATACATTTTTTAATTTATTCTCTTTTTCATTTCCTCCAAGAAACTTGCACTTGCACCACACAGCTTGAATCACTTTTTCACCTCATAATGCGTGTAATATCTCTGATTATTACCTTTGTGGTGGAATTGGATGTATGATGTGTGGAACCAAGCAATGTCATAAAATTTATATATTATTTAATAAAGTAAGGTTAATGTATGTACCATCTCAATATTTCAATGACACAAATGAAGTTAGCCCACCTCAACTGTTAAAAAAAACCCTACAGGAAACTTTCATATATATACATATCTATATATGAGTGTGTTTATATGAAAGAGAGAGATCAAACCAAAGCAGCTCCATTTAATGTACACTTTAATAAGGTTGCCTGAGAAGATCTTTATCTAAGATTTCACCAGACTGCAAATCCTGGTTATCCTTCAGGTTTTCTATTTGTTTTTCTGCCTAATGTTTCATAGAGCCATTTGCCCTGGATTGATAATCATTTGCTCTACCCTCTCATGTATGTATATTATATAATTTCAAAGGGAGGATACATTTTGAAGAGGCAGTTTGGTTTCCTTGGAGGCAAAATAAAAGTTGATAGAGTATAAAGGGTAATGCGATTTCTGATGAGTAGCTATCAGTTTTGTATATCTCTTTGGGTTTCTGGTTTCGCACTGTCGACGGGTGAACAGTAGTGTTATGACACAGCAGAGAATTGATCAGATTTTCTAAACCTGCTGATGGATAAAATTACACGTACAAAACTTGGCCAAAAGATAAAGGATTAAGATAGGCCTACATTGGAGAAAAAAAATAATGGAACAGTATGTTGAATTCTTAAATATATGCATTTGATCTGTATTTAAATATTGACGATTTTTCTCAGGTAGAGAGAAAAAAAAAATTGATTGAAATGTAAACCTGATTTTAGGCCTTTAATGATTTATATGGAATGTTGTTTTTGGGGTTTCATTAAGCAACTATTTAAATGATAAGCAACAGATGAAGAAAAACTACACTTGATAAAGTAAATTTTTTGGCTTCTCTTGACCTGGAATAAGCCAGATTAATCAGTGTATTTTAATTTGAATTATACACAGTATTTGGGAAGGCTCCGGTGGAGTTCACAAAAAGGGACAGACATTCAGTACAGTTCTTTGAGGTGATTGGGTATGTCAACAAATGGCACCTGCCTCCCATGTCAAGCTTTTAGGCAATCACAGCATCAGCTACTGGTAATTGGAATGTACACCCAATTTGTGTTTTTAAAAGTGATCATGACTAAATGTTGTATAATCTCTCCATCCCTGGATAAGAAGATTGAAATGCATAAGGGACATTTGTGCCCTCTGGGACTATTCATAAACTTTGGACCAGAAGTGTTCATCAACCAAGGATTCATTGTCTGCATCTCTCAAATTTAATTTTTAAAAATCCATGAGGATATCACAGGGATGTAATTTACTTTAAAGGTTGGAAGCTCATTTTAATTAAAGCTTAAATAATAACCTTTGTTTTCTCCATCCGTATATCATTACATGAATATAAATTGGCAAACCAGATGCACATGGCTGTGTTTATTATCTCAGTGGTGACATGCTCATCCAGTGTCCTCAACATGAACAAGATTTAAAGGGCTAAGTCTGAATAGCAGAAGCTGTTTTACATTCAGCTTGATTAATGTGCATTGTGATGCACAGCTTTTTGATGCACATTTGGAGCCTGAAATATTCCAGCCTAATATGAAGGATTTGTCATTGTCATTTCCAAGTTAAATGAGAATATATGGCCAAGAGTAACGGCTGCATTTGTGAAGAAATGGCCCAATTATAAGATAATGAGCTTTCATTCCATCATGAGCTGTCTTTAGATACATGGTTGAATGCCGACTTGTGAAGAAGAAAGATATTTGGTTTAGACACGGGTTCTGTTCACACACTGAGAGAGGAAAACATGTATTGTCGTGATCACAAATTTTATTTGCAATTTTCTGTTTGGAAGCTCTGGGAATTATACTGTTGGCTTAAATGTCTATAATGGAACGTTAGTTTGATTGAAGCATAATGTTATGTGTGAATATGTTACACATTGAAATTCTTGCATTAAAACACTTACATGTTTCAACCTGACAGTTTGGTTCCACTTGGATTGTCTGATTCATTGACCTCAGACCGGCCCGTCACAACCAGAACAAACTGTGCTGATCTATGATCTTTTGGTGCAGCCATGTGCAAATGTAAGAAGGGCTGGAAAAGAACTCCTTGACTTTTACAGTTTGCCGTAATCTAGACAAGTAACTCATGGTGTAAACTTTATACTTAAACATGTTTTTATTTTTATCAAAATTCCTTTTGAAGATTTGATTTGTTCTTTTATGCAAAACACTTTCCAACTTTATTTTCGGTGTTAAAGGTTGCTTTGTTTTTGTAGCCTTTAGAGACAGGTAAGATTTAAAGAGATATTGTTCCAGCTTTACTTAAACCACTGAATACATAGACTCACTAAACTGTTTTGGATATTGTGGAGAGTTCACAGTTGGATCGGTGGCCCAAACTGTGGGATATCCTGTATGATTCACAGTTGTTGCATAATTTAACTCTTGGAAAGCTGCTTTTGTTTTGGACCTGATATGCTTATTGTAGATGTTGACAGACAAGCCTCTTAAATAAATGATCAATAGTATATGTTTACACTTGTCTGGTCTTTTGAAAGCTCTTCATTTAAGGTATTTTCCCTTACATGCATTTTACTTAACACAAACTCCTATGCTTCTCCATGGGATTTCTCAAAGACATGCTTAAAATTAATGCTTAAAAAGGTGAATCATAAAAACTTATTGTATTCACCATTATTGTAAGTCAACCCATTATTTCAATTAAAATATGCAGAAATAGAAATGTAAGTTAGACAGTCTGGCTTCACTAATGAAGATTAATAAGTATTTGAAGTTGCTTAAACAGCTTGGTGCTCTGAGGAATCCAGCTGATCATTTTTGATCACTTTCAGAAGCTCAACGGAAAAGAAAGCATTTAAATTCCAGCTCCAGATGTCATTTGTTTTTGAAAAGGTAAAGGTTTCATCCTGGTCTGCACATTTTAGAGGCTGTTCAGGTTTTCACACAAAACAATCTCTTGGTTTATGGAGCTTGGTCTGAAAAAGAGAAGACTGCCAGCAAGTGTTATGTTGTTAGAAATGCTTTGTCAGAGGTTTGAATAGAATGGGCATACTGGTTTGATCAAGGGCTGAAACAATTATTTGCACCCATTGTGATTAATCAATTATTGAAACAATTCTCAGCTTGTTTAGTAACTGCATAATCATTGACTGCAGTATAAAGACTCTAAAACATGTTTGTCATAAACAACCCAGTCAGAGCAGTGATTGGGCTTTTTAACGACTTTTAGTCATTTACAATGCATTTAAAATGTGCAATAAATATTTTTCATTTAATCTCAAGCACCTTTGTAGTGAGGTATTTGTAATTTTTTGTTTTACTTTTTAGATTTTTCTCTTACTAAAATAATTTATAGCTGCAGTCCTAGTTAGATCTGAGAGAAAGGAGACTGTATTTCAAATGTTCAACTTGCCCTGATAAAGTTATGACTAGTTTACTGGTACTAAATAAAATGATATAGCATTGGAATTGTTCCTAGAATAAATTTACTGGAAAGGTCATTAATATTTTTTTTTTTTTTTTTTTGAGCTTTTTTAGTCACTAGTGGCTCGTTTTTCTGACAGTAGGCT
>JAUZNJ010027734.1:4782-16588 GCA_034780135.1 Jordanella pulchra | reverse complement strand
CTGCAGAAGTACAAAATGATGCACGCGCTGACTACCTGACATAATAGTCCACTCCTCCTCCCTCCCTTCCTAAAAAAATGAGGAAGGGAGGGGTCAGTGGATAGCACCTGAGTTGCTAGTTAGCACAATATAAAGAGAAAAATACAGGCAGAGACAATATAGCCGATAAATTAAATGACGTCGATAGTTTTTATCTGTCGTGCGATTAATTGATTTATCGTTTATCGCGACAGGCCTACTTGTATGGACAATTTAAGGGTTCATAGGAACGATTCTTGCATGAGACCCATTGTCTCCACTCCTATGGGTTAATTACATCCTTATGACCTACAGTTAAATTTCTTTTTTAAATCCAATATTTAGATTTTTTTTTCCTGAATTTTCCAGTTATTTTAGAAATAAGTAAACATTTTAAACATGATGAAACAATAGCTGAGTGCTATACTCAGGTCTTAGAAATAATAAAACAACATATTGTCGAAGTGGACGGGGTGTTGTATAGGGTCCCTGTTTTTGGGAGAGTCTGAGCTATTTAAAAAAATATCTGTATAATATCTGTTGCACTTGTCAAAAAAGATTTTGATTCTCTTCTCCTATTCTCCTGCTCATTTAAATGAATGGTGAACATAATCACCTCCTAAGAGGTAGCAAAACCTGAACATATGTAAGGGTGAATAAGGCTGTTTAACTGAGGAAAAAAATGTTTGAAGATAAAGTGTATCTCTCTGTGGGGTACAAGTGGCTCACAGCCACCAACACTGAGAAGTTTACCATGACATTAAATTAAGTGTGATGTTACAGGAAAACACGTGTAGAATTATTGGTGTCTGGGTGTGAAGAACCAGCTAAGACAAACAAACACAGCATACGTTTTATGGATGATAAGTAATCAGAAAATGTTATTAATTCTTATATAGAGAGTTTGAAATTTCACAATGCACATAAGGTCATAGTGGACGGGAAAAATCCTGCTTATCTATGAATAGAATTAGACTCTGGACAACTTTGATTGAAGTGTGCCACCTCATTGTTGCTCGATAGTGTCTTTATATCCATAAAATAGCTGTTTTGTTCTGCATAATTGGCTTGATAAGTGGATTAGAAAGATGTGCAGAGAGGTCTTGAGCAGAGTTGTTGCTCTGCACCAAGACCACAGGCAAATCGAATTCTGAAAAGAAGAAAAGAAGACTGCTAAAACCTCACAAGATATTCCTGATCGATACTTTATTTCTAACACTCTCTTCCTGCAAAATTGTTAGCAACAGCTGAGCATCTGCTTCTATGTCAAAAGAGTTAAATTACCACAATCAAGAAAATTATGTCTCTGAGAAAAGTGCCTATCTTTTTTATTTATGTCTGCCATTCATGACCCCCACTGAGATTTCTTTAGTAGTTGTTAGTCAGCTAAAAAAAAAAAAAGGAATCATTCCTCATAGTCTAGCACCATAGCAAACAGGAGTTGTTTGTGTATATTGATTGTAAAAACAAAACCTAAGTTTAACTTTTGCTCTATAGATAGGTTGAAAACCGGTGACTTTTATTTACATTTCTGGATTCCTCAAATATAATATACCCGGTTGGGATGAACATCTTCTCTTGGATATCTTTTACCAGATACAGTTCTCCAGTGGATGCTTTGTGCTTGGATTTTTGTTTGTTCAGTGTCAACACTGAAGACCTTTGAAATGAAATGCTCCCAACTTGTCCAAAAGTTTGTTTGCTTCATAAGAGCTGCATTTCAGTTGTAATATTGGTGTCAGATTTGTTCGACCTCACCTTTTAATTCCTATTAAAACCAGGACTTTAACATTCACATAAAATGTACCCTTTTTTACTGATGCACTTCTGCCATCTGTTTATACTGTCTCTACGACATGCAACAAGATGATTTTTAGAATAATCTTCAAAAAAGACCTGGTTGTGCTTTTTATATATCTGCTAAGCTCTCTGCACAAATGGAACTCATCTTTATGCCTCATACACAGAAATTTGGTATGTTTGAAATGGATGTAAATTTTATTGTGTGCTGCAGTGCTCACACTAAATATCAGGCGCCTGAGCTAAAAAGCAGGATTAGTAGCATACTGAGGTAGCCTACATTTTGACTGTGGATTTTTGGTGCAACAAAGCAGGTTTATGCACCTCATCCTGTTTCTTGTGACTTCTAACAATTTGTCAGTTTTATTTATTTTAATAGGTTTACTAAGCTAAAATGCATTGGGACATTTTATCATATGTAACAGGTATATAACAAATTGCATAAGATCACGGTCCCCTTCATTTCTGTGGAAATCTTTTAGCAGGTTCTGAATGCTAAAATTAATTTAAATGAGCAATACATTTTTTTTCCAGTTTTCCAAAGCTTTCATAAAATTTACTTAAACATAAGCATTTCTGTTTACCACGGATTATTTAAAATCTTTTATTTTTATGTATTTCTTAGTTATTAAAGCCTCTTTAAATGATGCAAGATCACCATTATCTGACAGAAACAGACTGAAATCACATTTGAAAAAATCACCAGAAACACATTCAGAAAGAATGAAAATGTATATTGATCATTTTAACTAATAAATATTTTCTTACAGTTGATATTCATCTTTTTTTTTAGAATTGAATACATTTTAGATTAAAGCAGCACATCTCTTCTCCCTCGTTGTTGCTCTACACATCCACCCAGCTGGAAGGAGGGCTGATATATATTTTGCTTTGTTAAAAAAAAAAAATCAGAAAACAGTATAATTGTTTTTGAGCAGACAAATAAAGGGTGTCAGCAAATCTGAATGATGAACGCATAAATATAGACTTGTTCTCCAAATTTTTCTGTTTACTGAATTTAGCTGATGCAAGGCTCAATATCTAAATGACATAGTTTTGTTTAACTGCAGTATTTGATATGTATTTTAGCAGTAGAAATAACCTTTATTTTTCTCTTTTTAAATAAGAGCATAGAGATCATCCTATACATTTTTGTTTTAAAGTTCTGTCTTAATTCAGTGATACCAAGTTTAAAATCAATGATCATACAATGAGAATCTCATACTGGCTCGTGTTTATCTATGTATAATCATGGGAATAAATGTGGACACACTTTTGAATATTCTATTTTTTTCTTTTACCAATGATGATATGTTTGGTGCTGTACAGTGGAACAGTTGGTAGCGCTGTTGCGTTGCAGCAAGAAAGTTCTGGGTTTGATCCCAGCCTGGGGTCTTTCTGCATGGAGTTTGCATGTTCTCCCCGTGCATGCATGGGTTCTCTCCGGGTACTCCGGCTTCCTCCCACAGTCCGAAAACCTGACTGTTAGGTTAATTGGCATCTCTCAATTGTCTTTAGGTGTGAGTGTGTGTGCATGGTTGTACGCCCTTGTGTGTCTAAGTGTTGCCCTGCGACAGACTGGCGTCCTGTCCTGGGTGTACCCCGCCTCACACCCATAGTCTGGCGGAGATAGGAACCGGCCCAACCGCAACCCTCATGGATGAAGCGGGAGAAGATGGATGGATGATATGTTAGTCATTTTTAAATGTCATCATTTATCTTGAGTTTTTTATCCACTACAGGGGATAATAACATTAGGTAGTGTTATCCCGTTTAATTGAGATGACTTAAGTGAGCTGCTTTTTGTTGCATTCTGCTGGTCTGAAGAAAGTTTGCTCTGATCCTTAATTTCAGCCAAAGATGTTTGTGGTTTATCTTTTTTAACATTTAATTCCATTTCAAATCACCCTACGTATCAGTAGGATTGACAAGGCCTGCGACTTAATATCTTTTAATTCTTAGTATGTCTAAAATTACTGGTATCCTTTCGGTCATTGTCAATTTGCAGGGTGGAAGGATGGTCTATTTTATTTTCTTTGTCTCCTGTTAGACCCCCACCACTATGATTGCAACCTAGGAAAAGGATGCCTGAACCATTATAGTGTGAGCACCACAATTCTGTTGTTAAAAGTTCATGGCACCTATGGAAGTAGCACGCTTTCCATCCAAGTTACACTTTTGCATCTCTGTCTATAATAATCTCAGATTTTTAGGATGAACTTTGATGAGCAGACCTGGACCTCACTTGTTTACTACATTCCCTACAGTTAAATGACTAATTTCAACTTTTTCTAACACTTGAACAAACCTTTTACTAGGCTTGTAAGCATCTTATTAGGTTGTATTGATACAAAACTAAACTTTATGTTGGGGCTTTAAATGGGATTGTCAAAATGTTTAGGAATTATGTCCTTAAGATTATCACATCACACACATAAGTTATCTACTGTTTTGTATTTATTAATTTGATAAAGGAATAAATCTGGGAGTGTAATAATTTATTCGTGAACAGGACTTAAGAAAACATGAACAGAAAATGTCAAAACCTTTTCACTTCAGTATTTGTTTATTAGTATTATCTTAAATTTAGGAAACCTGTGTTTGCTGTCAAACAACAAAATCATCAAAATGTGACAAAAATATCCAAAATATAATGCAATATACACATCATCTCTATGTTTCTTTATTGCAGTTTTAAATATGAGAACATTTTATTATTATCAAGATGATTAAAAAGCATCTAGATGCATCCTTAATTAACTTTTTTGTGATTCTAGTTGTTTGCTTTATTCAAAAATCTGTATTTATGAGATAAAAGTTTTATGTGTTTAGATTAGACTTCAAATGTGAAATCTGAAGGTTGCAACGTGATTAAAGTCAAGAGAAAGACTTAAATCAAAGGACAAAAAGAACCTCTGTAAAGGGAATAAAACAAATAAGACAAATTGGTTTCTACACTGACTCTTCAGAAACAAAGATTCCTCCCCTGTCTCCTCTGACACGATTTGGGAGATTGCTGAAGCATTTTTTCTTTTTTTTTTTTTTTGTCTCTTGCCTTAATTGATCCTTAGGACTCACCACCAGTCAGTTTTTGTGACACACATGAGATTTTCAATAATGACACATTTTGCACTTGGGTATTCTTGTCAAAAACCCCAATGATTAGTTTTTTAGAGCAGAAAAAAAATGCCTTGAAAAATAAAGCTTTGAACTATTGATTTCTTCTTTCTCCACTTTTTGAGATGCTTTGAAATTCTTTTAATGGTGCATGTCAGATTTCTGAATAATTTGATGCTGATATGAGAAGTGTTTTTGTTGGCTTTTCCAAGTGAAGTGCATTATCCTTTATAATTGGGTGATAGCGTTTTGAAAAGCCTGTTTTGTTATTCTTAATGTGATGTTTGAAAAGTGGAATGCTATTTAAAGAGAAGGATAATCTTGAAACATAATGTAGTTTACTTTCTAATTAGCAAAATAATTTAGGAAAGAATAGTGTTATCTTCAAATAACTAATAATATAAGTTGTGATGTTATTTAGAGCCATCCTTTGAAGAAAGAAATAGTAATTTATACACCTTTAAAAGTGAAATTTACTCATCTGCCTACCAGCCACTCATCATTTGCCCTATTTTAATTTCCTGTTTATCCAAATAGTGGGTCAGACAGTCACATGGCAGTAACTAATTGCATATAGGTAACCTGCTTATGTTCAAACTGAGTTTTTAGATTTGGAAACAAAGAGAATTTGGGACAGGGTATTCTTTGGAGCCAGTTGTGTAAGTCTAGTTTTTCCAGAGATGTCTGATCAACTGGGATTTTCATGCTCAGCAGAAAAAGTGCAAAGAAGGAGGGATTAACCATGACTGGTAACCATGCTTGTCCATGCTACTAGTCAAAGCACACTGAGTAGGAAAGTTTGATATCGCAGAGGGAACCATTTGTTAAAACCATTTATGCAGAATACCATTTCTGTACTGACAATACATCAAACCTTGAAGCAGAAGAAGACCACGGATTTTGACTAAAAACTGGAAACTTGGGTTAAAGTTCACACAAACTCAGTAATAATAGAAAATAAGTGATTAGAAAAATATCATCCATTTTGATTAGTCCTAATTTAAGCTTGTAATGGTGTTAGTGTTATTACCTTAGAGTACCCATACTGACAATACTTTCACTGTATTCCAGTGGCCTCTATAACCATCAGATCTTAATTCCTTAGGAAACCTTTGGGATTTGGTGGAAAAGGACATTAGCATCATTGATGGACAGTCGACAAATTAGCAACAAGTGTGCAATGGTTTTTATTACACCATGTTCCAAAAATCCCTCAAGGATGCGGCCAGTACATGCTGGCAAAGCTTTATTAAATGCAGCCAAACACTGAGGGGTTTTTCTCTGCCATTTGTCATTTTACCTTTCCGTCAGATTCCTTTGTAAAATATAACTGTAATGCATTCACAGTTTCACCACTGCATTGTGTGATGTGCTATAATGAGGTGTTACCTACAATTTTGTAATTCGCAGGACATCCTAAACAACCTGGACCCTCTGGGAACGGGAGATTTGGACGATAATGATCTCATGCTGGATGTGGACCTCCCAGAGGATGGCTTGCACGGTCAGCATACACATACGAATAAATTTGCTGGTGTTATTGTGATTACTCTACATAAGGCCATGATGAATACTTAAGTTCCTGTTGCTGGAGGTTGTCCATTATTTTTGTATAAGCGGATACCTCCAGCAAAACTGTCTTATCATAAATGTAAATGAATGCACTGCCAAGGCCTGTGTTTTCCATTTCCAGTAGAATTCTTTTGTGGGATATAATGGTTTGAATAAATTGAATCCTGCTTTGCCTTGGGTGCATATTTGCTGTAGCAACATCCATTAAAGTAGTTTAATAGATGCCTTGTTGTGTCATGTGTCCTGTCACTCTTTTAATATTTGTCTTTTTTTTAAGAACTATTAAGCAACAACTCCAGATTTTTGACTAAATGCTCATCAGCTAACTCGGAGCAGTGTTTTTATCCAGCTGTCTGGCTTTGTTTTTTATGAACAGATGCACATGGATGTGCATGATTGACAATCACTGTTGCAAGAAAACCACAGTGCACTTGAATACAAGCAGCTCAAACATATGTTTCCCTTAACGACAGCAGTGTAATATTGGCGTGATTACTTTAATAGCTTGATAGCCACACCTTACATCACCAACTTCCGCTTTGATATCATCTCTGGCAAAGTTGTATACGTTTTTCTATTTTTACTTTTAGGATACAAACAAGTAGACAGCAATCTCATTAAGACTGAATAAATGGTTTCTTTGTGGGTGTTAAAGGTAATCAGGTCATAGTATTACTACATAATAACAATGCTGACATCATTATACCCCTTTCAGGCTGTGTTGCATTGTGTTTTTGGTTGAGTAAAAAGAAGGGTCATGGATTGACCTTTTTCTGTCATGAAATATAATGAATTCTAGGAAAATAATTTTTTTTCTTGTCAGTCTTGAAGCCAGACGATTCATTGCTAATGGGTTTAATGGACTAGTTCAGTGTGGATGACTCTGCCAGTATTTCTTTTGAAAAAACAGGGCTTCTCCTTCAGGAGCCATGAAATTTATGAAATTCAATCTACTGAGTATGTCTATATGCTGTTGTGTGTACGTACAGTATGAACGTGTAAAGGGGCATCAGGACACCATTGGCTGCTTATTAGAAAACCTTTTAAGAGTAATAACTTGGTCTTATGTTGATGCTTTGTGTCTTAAAGCCTTTATCATGATGTGTCAATGCCAAGTTTTTATAAGAAGCTGCTTTAAAAAATGTTCAGAATCACAACTGAAGACATTTTCTTCATTTTTTTTGATCTGCAGGTTTATTTACGCCCCCATCAGCTTAAACATCATTTCATTTTACAAAGACAAGTTTCAACTTATTTTAGTATTATTTTATTTTGTAGACCAACACAATATGCATAATATGTTTTTTTTTTTTTTTGGTTGTACATTCGTTAAAATGTACAAAGTGTGGTTTTCATTTGTGTTCAGCCTCTTTAGTGTGATACTCTGTAATGAAATATGTCACATTTTACTGGCTTTAGTTGTAACGTTATAGCAAGGAGGTTATGTTTTCATTGGCGTTTGTTTGTTTGTCTGTTTTCAAAATAACTAGAAAAGTGTCACGTGGTTTGAAGCTGCATAATCTCTGTTTATATACAATACATATAAATATAGAGTAGGGCACAGCCCCAAACCTACCAAGACAAGCTGCAAAGATGTTTCTCTGAAGGACCTTCAGAATATCAGAGATGTGTTGCTGATGTGGAACAATCTGTTGACATAATAACTATAATCTGAACTCTTAAAATATGAACTGTGTTCAAGACTGGTGAGAAAAAAAACAAGCCTTCCTAAAAATAATGCATAAGGCCACTGTGGAGTTTACCATAAGAATTGTAAGGGACAGAGAAAACTTGTGGAAGAAGCATTCCTGCTTACATGGAACTCAAGTTAATCTGTATCACAGTGTATATATATAAAATATAATTTAAAAAATTGGTCATTTATTGAGTAGATTTCTTTCACGTCCTCCCTGCAATTACACCCCCCCCCCATGTTGGGAACCACTGCTTTATGGCATACATTCAAAAAAGAAAATGAATATTTTGTATTTGGTTTCTGTGCATCATGAAATCCCATCAAAATACAGTGAGCTATGTTTGTGGTGTGAGACAAAATGGTAAAAAATTGAACAGCACAAAAATGAATAATTGCATTATATAATCTACAGTATGTGGTTCTGAATCCTGTGTGATTTGTTTCTCTGCATCATGAGAGTGTTATGTTATGAAAGAACGAGGATTAACTTTTTATTTTAGTTCGAACTTAAGCATTCTTGAACTTCTTTACCTTAATGTTTTCGTTGTTAAACTAGAAAAGTTAGATTCTTAGTGCTGACCAAAAATTGTATAAACTGGATTATGCTATAGTGGCTTAAATACCTATCTAGAATGTATGTAATAAAGTTTAAAGCACATATATAGTGTCTGTAAACAGCAATTTACTTGAGGAGAACAGGAGATGGTTAGAGGGAAGGGAATGTTCACTCTGCAGGAATGTAATTTGGAGTCATATCTTCCTACTCCTTTTCGGGTAGCAGCCATATTTATAGCTCCGTGTGTCACTGCTAGAATTTGTGTCACAAGAGGCGAAGTAACAGTAACACGCATTGAGGAGTTCAGTTAAATCTAGCCCACAGGGCAGCCCCTGAGATGTGGCAAAGGGAAAGGAGTAATAGTGACACAAAACAGGAAAAGGAAAAATGGAGAGAAAAGGAGAAGAGGACTTTGTTTTATGTTTTCATCCAGCTGTCAGGCCCCTTGAAGGGAGAGAGGCCACAGCTTTGCTTTCCCAGCTGGCAACTTCCTTGCTTGGACACAAACCAGTCACCTCCCCTGCTCTCACCAGAACCCACCACAACCCTCTCACTCTCATCTCCTCTACTAGTTCCAGCTCCTAGGGAGTTTCCAGAAAAACAAGGCCGTCAACAAAGACAGGGTCAGACAGCCCAGGACTTACACTGGCTTTTTCCCCAGCTTTTAACAAATCATCTAACTAGGCAGGGCGTCGATTCTCTCCAGTCTGTTGCTGACTTGATCTAAATTCATGGACTATTTCTATTCAGTTTGTATTTCTTTCTAAAGGATTTAATCTGAGCTGAAAAGAGTCATTTGAGGCTCTTTAGTTCCCAGGAATGTAACGGCTACATATCACACCGGTTGTCTGCTCCTGTGCTATTTAGTGACGCTCTGGGTAAAGTATGTTAAACACGGCTGCTGGATTCATTTGAATAAGGTTTGCAGACATTTGTAGTCATTTTGTTGTCCTTCTAACCATGTCTTCTCAGCTGTCAGTTTTGTTGAAATCATAGTTTAAGACAGACACATGTGTTGCCAAGTTCTTCTTGTTTTTCTGTTTTTTTTTTGTTGTTTTCAAAAACGAAGAGACTTTTTTTTTCTATCTAATCTTTTCTGCTCTCCTTAAAGTTTTAAAAAAGCTTTACACTTTTTCGTGACTCTTCACTATATATATCTATATATATATATATAGATATATATATATATATATCTATATATATATATATAGATAGACATATTACTGCTGTCTCACCTTTTCTCTAAATTCCTTTCCTACAGACTTTGACAATACGTCTCTCATGGAGCCCTCCGACAAAGGTAGTCGACAGGGGCAGCGGCGTAAGCAGCACCGCTGGAGTGGTCCAGATCACTTCTTCCATGACAGCAGGTAGTTTAAGCTTCCGTAACGGAAGTGAACAACAAAATGACAGCAGTAGAAAAATTGCACCAACATTGTGATTGTTCCTATCTCCTGCTCCTTTTTCTTTTCTTTCAGGCTTCATTTCCTAAATAATTATGAAGGTCACAAGACTTCGAGGCTTCTTTCTCAGTCTGTCCGGTCTGAAGGGAAGCAGCCAGGCTACAGACCAGTGCTGGATGAACTTGCTCTTGAACACATGACAGAGGATTGCAGTGTGCTGAAGAATCAACTGCTCATGCTGAAAACGTTACTGCAGGTTGGACCCACATTTGCAGCCTTCCTAATAACATATATACCTTTTTAGAAAGCTAAAAGTTCTAAGTTTACATTTTCAGTCACTCTGTAAAATCGGATGGATGGATGGATGGATGGATGGATGGATGGATGGATGGATGGATGGATGGATGGATGGTTGGATGGACGGATGGATGGATGGATGGATGGATGGACGGCATTATTGGTATCTTGAGGCTGATTTTTAAAAAAATCCAAATTCGTTTCCAATTTTGAATTTTTTTCAAAACAAAGATAAAACATGATAAAACAAAACAATTGCAAGAAACTATGACCAAAAATTAAGAGATTTAATGTTTAACACATTTTTAAATTGTTGTAATTATACTATTTGGGAGAAAACATATTGTCAGCAAGCCAGTTATATCCCTATAGGTGGTCCCACATTTGTAGGAGAAATGCGTTTGGGTTGCACCCAAGGACGACTTGCCAAATCCTCTCTGCAAAAGGCTTATCCTGATATTTATCCTTGTTTGGTGTGATTTGATTGGGTGATTAAAGTTTATAGAAATAGCTTATTCAATTAACAAACGGGGCTTCAGTAGTGCATGAGTGAACCACGCTGAAGTACAACACCTTGCCTTTTAATGTGGGTGGCCACTAGCTTAGTGGTCACCCACAGCCGATCCCTATTTTTTTTAGGGTTGAAATCAGGTCTGCAAGGACATCATCCTTTCCACTCCCAACTCTGGAGCTAGTCTCTGATAAAAACTGCTCTATAGGAGCAAGTATTGAGGTCTTGAGAGGATAGAGTTCGATGTAAGAGTAAAGATTATGGGATAGGAAGCTAAGCTCCAGCTAAAGGCAAAAATAATCAATGAAATCAAAATGTATTAATTCTTTGTCCAAAGTATAGATATGTTTCTTTTGTAGTTTCTTTATTAGTTATAATATCAGGGGCAGGATTAATGAGAGAGAGGAGTGGCTGTAAGAGTTTTTTTGTCCACTGTTTAAAGCAACAACTTAACATTTGCAATTCAAGCTGTCTTTAGAATCTGATACATACAACGGTAATGATTAGTGATATATTGTTTTTGTATCCTTATGTCAACTACAATGGAAACCATATTTCCAAACCTAACATGTTGCATGACAAACAGAGCTTCAACTACCAGAAGGATAAAATAAAGCATCATTAATTCAATCTTTTAAGCCCTCTTACTTCCTTTAAGTCTCACTTTCTTGCAGCCTTAATTAACCGCAGACATGTCTTAAGATATTGCAGCAAAAAAAATCATCTCTATGCCTCATTTACATATGTATCGAACAACCTATTGATATTAAAAATTGTAGACTTTGAGCTTCCCTTTGTTAGTAACACCTTCAAGATCAAATGAGTGTTGTTTATGC
>JAUZNJ010027733.1:0-42205 GCA_034780135.1 Jordanella pulchra | reverse complement strand
ATATAATATCGTCACCCTAGCAGCACAGCACTTGAGTCTCATCAAAACCTCCTGATTTACCTCCTGCTCCTCCAAAACACTCAACTCCAAAACCTGGAGCCATTTGTCAGGCTGCAAGTGGCCCGATTTAGATTTGCTCACTGCAGACACACCAGGTGCGCACAACAGATGCAAGAACACAAACAGATGCAACAGCCATCGAAAACACGACGTGACAACGCCGAACGGTGGCCATTAAAAGCCCGTCACCCGGCCCCGCACGGCGGGACCTCCCGCCGCTAACGAGCCGCGATGTGGCGGGACGCAGACAGGTAGGACTAATGCCTGGACCATTATGCAAAGCGTGCATGAAATCATGCGCATGTGATGGTGCGAACGTGCCACTTCTGGGGCCCATCCCACAGCTCATTAACAGCAATAAGTGACTGCTGCCACCCCTTCTTTTTGTCAGTAGGGATGCAAGCCAATCAATGGGGTCATTTCACATCATAACGTCTTACCGAAGCCCAATATGGCACTTGTTTATGGCTGGGAATGGCCCCCATTAGTGGCATAGTTAGATTAGATAAGGGTGGGTGAAGGCTGGGGGTGGAATTAAAGGAGGAGGGAAGATGGAGATGGATCAATAAATGGATAGTTATGGAGAAAACACCACAACAGGGTGTCTGGGAAGGCATTTTATAGACCTCTGACTTCATTTTTTTGTGGAATCGAGATAAAACAGTGTGTATGACGAAAGAGGAGGGTTTTAAAAAATGTTTTTTTTATTATTTGCTCAGGTCTTAACGTGTAGGGCTACTTGTCTATGAATGAGCTCATTGAGTGTGTGCGAGTACAAATTTGAGCATGTGTTAAAGGAGAGTATGAATTACAGCAATCTCGGAGGGGGGGGTGCATGCAGGTGTGTCTGTGCGTGCTTTACTTTGGCATGTGTGTGTGTGATCCTGTTTAATTACAGATCAGGCTTTGAGACAGAGGCAAACAGTGCTATAATTACAGGAAACACCTCCTTTAATATTTTATGGAAATCTACTCCGTGTGTGAGTTTATGTGTGAGCCGTACGTTGAGCCTATTTATTCAGCCTGAGAGAGGAACGCAGGAAGAGAAATTAGGAGGGTCTGCACAGAGTTTGCTCTGAATGACTTCCGACTTTTACCTCGCGATCTCGCGCCTTCTCTTTCATCCCTCCGTCAGGCTTCGCAGGCTCTCGTTTCACATTTGTGTTTCCAAATGGCTACTCTTAAACGTCCCTTTTTTCCCCACTTTTGAACTGCTTCCCTCTCAAATATTTATGCAGCCTTTTTACAGGGCTGAGAGACAGAGGGGTGAAGAAAGAGAGGGGGTGGAGAGACTTAGATTTATCTATTAAAGATGAGCAACATCTGAAATGCATAAAGAGGGGAGGGTGAATGCACGCTCAAAGAAAGCAAGGTGTAAACTACGATTTAATGCTTGATTATGTATTTTGAGGAAAATCGGACAAGCTGGAGAAGAATATGGACTATTAGATATCATGTCAGTAAAGGTGCTTAAAAAATATCTATATCCCTTTTTCACATTACATCACTTTATAAATATACAGTTTGTGTATTTAAACAGGGTTTTATGAGTTTAAACACCAAACCAGGAAGTATACTTAAACAGTAAAAGGAAATGCTTTTATATATTTCTACAAATACATTTTTGTAGGCCTTCTGTTTCTACCAGCTTCTGGAAACTAAAACTCAGCAAAACTCCTAAAGTTGAGTAATATTACACAAAGAGATCTGGACTTTGACTAGGCCAGGGATTCCCAAAGTAGGGCTTCCTGTAGTATGTGTACTACACACATACTACTACTAGCATGTGGACCTGTTTCTCTGCTCTCATGTCAACTTTTAGCACTTTGTGGGAGAACCAATCTGAGGACGTAAACCACCTGTAATTGGATGATTTTCAGAAAATCCCGCCTCTTCAAACATTACTGTTTTCCTAGTAGTTACAGCTAGCTAGTAATGTTAGCATAGCATTTTCAGGCTAAATGAGGGCTAGGCTGTTCTAAGAAATAGTTAAAAATTGGTTCAGTCATGAATGTGTTCCGACAGCAGTAGAAATGTGCTCTAAAATTATTAATGTTAAATTTGGAACTAAGTATGAGCTAAGCTAACCTTAGCTCCTCTGTGTATATTGAAGTAAGTAAACTTGTCTGAACTCTGGTTTATAGCTGAACACATACATTTACATTTTTAATCAGTTTACATGTACTGTGAAACATTTATTTTTCTTTCTTTAGTTTTCTAGTTATAACATTTCCAGTTGATTGCAGGAATGTGATTGCATACGAATTCAGAATTTGACTGTTTAGGAGAACAGCTATCAGCCTGAAGATCCTTTGCTATCGTTACTAGCTGCAACCAGGACGAAAAAGTAAGGGGGGCGATTTCATGAAATTTACCCATTACCAGTTTAATTTCTCAGATTATTTCTGCCCTCAAAGTGACAAAAGTTGACATGAGAGCACAGAAACACACTCATGTACTCATGTACACACTTTTATACAGTACATATCCCGGCTTCCTTTTATCTTCCTCTTTCTTTTATAAAGGCCAGATGCATACCTCTGCAGCTCCTAGCCATACGCCTCTTGGCAACTTCTCTGGTTAACACAATTTAAGATGTCCTACGTGTTTTGATAGGACTGTAATGACTCCATTTTCTTCTTGTGTTTTGATGCGCAAAAAAAAAAAAAAAAACTCAAGAAATATTTTCAAAACATGTAAAATGTTATTTTACTGCACAATTATATGAACATTTGTCTTGGTTTATTAAGTCAATTCTGAGTCACGAAATCCATATATTTGTGTTTTTTTCAGTGTCATAATATAGGGAGAAAAATATGGCGCATG
This sequence comes from Jordanella pulchra, assembly GCA_034780135.1. NCBI lineage: Eukaryota > Metazoa > Chordata > Actinopteri > Cyprinodontiformes > Cyprinodontidae > Jordanella > Jordanella pulchra. Next base: position 39,319 of record JAUZNJ010027733.1, on the reverse strand, counting down.
AATATCTATTTGTTCACCCTTCTTCGTTAGCTTTGTGGCTGCGTGTGCGTTAACTTGTGTGCATTTCAGAGGGTTTATCACAGGCCAAGCTGAACACATGTTCCTTTTAGCCTGCAGTGACATGTATGTTAGGATGCACACAAAGACACAAACAATGGGCAATATGCTAACACCAAACACTAAGTCGGTGCCCCCCAACTGTGCCATGACACACTGGGGATCTCTGGGGGGAGGGGGGCCTTGCTGGTAGCACGCTTTACTATTCTTTGATATGCCCCAGTCATTAAATATAGATGGCAAGCAATCATTATAGGCATCAGAATTAATCTAATTAGCCTAGCACTAGGTCTGTAGGATACAGGAGGGTTTATGAGGGTGGGGGGGTCTGGGAGCGATGGGGCGGAGGGAACAGTGCAAACAGAGCCACCCAGACGCAAACAGTGTAAGCAGAGAAGGCTGGGCTGCTAGAGGGGCCGCGGCAGTGGGGGCATAATCCGCCTTGACTTATTAATACGTGCAAACAAGATTTAGCTCCTTAAAGCAAACAAATGAAGCAAGTGCTAAGAGGACTGAAGGGGAGGGGAGGGGGGGATAGCAGGCAGAGAGATGGTGAAGGACTGAGGTAGAGAGCAGATAAATTATTTAGTCCTGTGTGGACTAGATGGAAAGCCGCTGCTACTGGAGGTAAAAAAAAAAGAGGCATGAAAAGGTTTGTTCCTCAGTTCATCATTTTAGCTTCTATAAAATTGACTTGTTCAAGATATGATGCACTTTAAGCCACTTTTGTTAAGCCCCAGCAGGTCACAACATGGATCATGATCTGCTGACTTTTAATCTCCTCACAAACACCACCGACTTACAATTGGATATTGCTTTCCCACACATATAGATCACTGTAAGGGTCACCGTGGACAGACACGAGTCCATTATTGATTCAATGGTCGATGAAGTGCTCAGGCGACAACCCCTGCTGACCCCTGTCACCCATAATGACTGCTTCAAGAAAGTATGGCTAATATGCATTAAGGAGGAGGAAGCAGCCTCTTTCTCTGCCTGCAGGTAAATAAGTGCCAATATACAAGTTCATCTAAGTTAAGAAAGCAACAACTGCTGCAATCTGTGAGTGTATTGCTTTGAATCTCAATGTTTAAACCTAACTGCCAAACCTAAGACAGCTGTCAGAAACAGCTATGATGAATGAATTTAAAAAATAAATGTAACAGCAGGGATCAATTTTATACTTATTAACGAAGGTGAGGATGATGAAATAAACACTGTGGCTCAAAAACAGTCCATCCATCCATCCATCCATCCATCCATCCATCCATCCATCCATCCATCCATCCATCCATCCATCCATGTTAAGCAAAGTCTTCAGGAGCATCAGAACAAACCCCGGAGGAGAAAGGAAAACAGAGAGAACAGAGAGGTAATCTCAAATGTGCAGAAAGAACAAGAGTCTCCCAGCTCAGCAAACCCAACCAACATACTGATGAGCAAAGAGCATCAGAGGGAGCGAAGGTGACATGAATGGGAAGCATCTCAGGGCAGCATTTCAAATGTGTATCTGTTCCTCTGCACTGGGTTACAGTCTAAGCAGCACATAAGTAATGACAACACAACGTAGGCCAGTCTGCTTTTAATACAGCAAATAGACACCTGAAACAGCTACATAGCTGGATCGTTTAGGAAAATTCCTGATTGAATTAAAGCCAAAGGTGTGTAAGTGACAGTAATACAAGATTATTTTAGTCCTTGAAATTCAAAGACCGACACATTTTCAAAGGGATCTGTGATTAGTTGAAATAATTGGCTTAATTTGAGAAATATTTATTGTCGATGTAAAGAGAATAGATTAAAAATACTTTAAACTGGGTGTGCAGGTGGCACAGTGGTTAGTGCGCACGACCCAAGTACGGAGACCTTAGTCCTCGACGTGGGCCACCCAGGTTCAAATCCAGCTTGTGGTCCTTTCCCAAAAATACTTTAAACTTTTGAGTTTTAGTAAATTTAAATAAAATATTTTTACAAAGACATCAACATGTTATTTATGCTGCAATGCATTCTGGTTAAATGATGTCTGCAAGGTCCAGTAGCGCTAGCTCTCTCTAACTAAAACTTCTGTTTGAAACAGAGAGGAATCAAAAAAGGGATGAAAACGAGGGCCAAAACATAGGAGGAGGGGAGAGTTGGCTAAAGAAGCTACTGCTAAGAGATGCTAACCCACAAGAAGAGCTAGGCTACAAAGAGCTCCTGTTTCTAACTGAGGCTGTTTACAGTTAGCATCGGGATCCTAATATTTTATCAAATATATTAGAACAATGTGTTATGATGACTGAAAAATGCTTTACCCTCACTTCAGTCGTTCATTATCCTCTGATTTGATTCTGATTTCACGTTAGCCTCTGCTAATGGTGTTAGCTCTAGCTAAAATGTTAAAATGTAGCTCACAAGCAGATTATATTTGTTCAACAGATATCATGTACAGTGGCTTATGAAAACTTTGAGGCAGTGAAAAATTACATTTTACGCCAAACACACGCAATACGATAAAAAGCAACTCTGCTAACGTTAGCCTTTCTGTGTTTAGTCTGTAGGTTTCAGTTCAGCAATACCTGACCACATGATCAACCCAGCATTCATTGCACAGGTGATAAAATGGTGACCTCAGTCAGAGAAAAATATAATAAAGGATATCTAGTTCTTAAAGTTTTTTTTTTTACAAATCACCAACAGCAATTTCTAAATTTATAGGAAAATTCCGACATATTTAAACCAATGTGTTCAACTAGTTTTGGATCCCTTGAAAGCAATGTCAGACCTGTCTTTAGTCAGATCTTTTTTAAAATACAAAGAACTTTACACTTTTCCTTCATGTTCAAAACCTGTTTATGCTCTTTAAAATCATAACTCTTTGTAAGTTTGGGGGTATCTCTTTAAATACATGTCCTATCATCTTGGCTGCAAACTTTTTTAAAGTGGTCTGGTTTTGTTTTTCCAGCAATGTTCAAAGAAAATGTAATGCGTAAGAAGTTTGACCCTCGGACCATACCTTACTCCACTTATTAAGCCCGGCTGAAACCGCATTCTGCTTTCGTCAGTTTTGGCCTGTAACAGAAATGGTAGAACTGCTAGGGAAGTGCAACCTTAGGTGCCATGCAGAGCCAGAGGAAAGCCAAGAGATAATTTCCCCCAGCACCTCCTTCACACACCGTGAGGACATAATGGCGCTGAAAGCAAAACGACTCAATGAAAAAGGAAAACTGTATTTCTTGGAATCCACTTACACCCAAATTACAGAGACATTCTTGGCAGAGCTCGCAGCACACGGGTAACAGAATGTGCTGCAGCACCAAGAACATTCTGGACATTCATCAAGCCTACGACACCAAAGACCAAAGTATTAAAATTCAACAATAGAGAAAACAGACTAAAGTCAAAAAGTAAATTAAGTCAATTTTTCTTCTTCTTGGCCTCATTTCACTCGATTTGATGGATTTATTCCTTTTTTTCTCCTCTCTCCCTCCCTCCCTAGCCTGGCCTTCGTCACCAGGTCCAGTTACAGTGCTGAGGTAAAGGAATGAGGGAGGCAGCGCGGTAATACTCCGTACCATGAGGAGCAGGACACAGGCAGCCCTCCCTGACATGCCCTCCACCATGATCCTCTCTGGCCCCCACAGGCAAGCACAAACTGGATGTGCGCAGCTCATATATGCAGCAGATGATATAACTGTCTGCAGAAACACACACACACTCCCCTCCTGCTCCCCCCCATGGCTCTGCATGTGTCCTGTCATATCTCCTTCACCCAGTAATTGTCCCAACTTATGGTGTTTCTTCCTGCAAGCCACAGTTTAGGGGAAGTGAAATCCTTCTAAGTGACTGTCACAGTGCATCAGCCTCAGGCGAGGTACACGCTCCCACTTCCTCCCCCACCCTCCCCCCGTCCCCTTGTCCCTGGCTGCTCACTATCCCCCTCTTTAAGTGTTTTTTTTAACTGAGATGCTCCGCTCGTTCTTTCACGTCGCCGCTCCCTGTCACTTCTGACCCCCCCCCAGCTCTGGGTGGAACCTGGAGAGAGGGCCTCAGTCACGCCAACAACATGGGCCCACCCTCTGACCTGCTCTCCACACAGTCCTTGTTCACCAGAACTGCGTCTGCCGGGAGCAGCAGAGTTTTCCTTTTTCCTCCGAAGGGACGGTCACTCCTTGACACACTTTCACACACAAAAACACAGACTGGAGCTGAGGGTGCTGAGGGTCGCGACCCCAGCATGTCACGGGCCTGTGATGCATGTGCCACTCCTTTTTCTGCCTCTGACCTTGTTTCTCAGGACTCTGTAAGCCCCTTTTTTCTTATCAGCTCTTCCTGATAATATAAGTGGTGACTGGTCCTTTTTTTTTCCAGCCACAGATGCTTATATCTCCTCTACTGATGCACCAATCACCTTAAAAGTGTTTGACATTGTTCAGTTTTTCCTCAATCAGCAGGTCAAACCCTAAAAAGTATGTTTTTCCTTTTTGTTTAATCCATCGTGACTGAAAACTCCTCCTCAATGCATCAGTATGGTGTCTTTTTATGAAGATTTTTTATTCAGCACGTCCAGAAACCTGCCAACCAATTTGGAGTTTCCCATCAACCCTTGTTGCACAGTTTTCATAGATCAGTTCTATGATTTATTGTGGATAGACAGGAAAGCAAAATTTGGACTAAGATTGAAATCGCAGACAAGCGAAACCAGAAATCGTCAGCTAATGAAAATCTGATTAGTGAATCTCTAATTCAAACTCTTACACATGTGGGTTTGGGTTTACTGGAACTGAATTAATTTAACTTTAAGCTAGCGTTAGGCTGACACCTTAAATGATTAATTTCTTGACTGAAATATTCCGGCCCCTCAAGTCATTCTGTTTATGATTGGTGATGTTTTCTATCGTCCTGTCGGAGTTTGGAACGTTTTTTGTTTTTTTTCTTGGACACATCAGCTTCCCGTCAACCTTTCATCATCCAATCATCTGCAGCAAAGGGAGGGACCCATGATGTCTGTCAGAACCTGACATGGAGATGGTGAGGGGGGGGCTGGGGCATGCGGTCCCTCACTCATCGCTTGGACACTGTCCGATTCTGGTTGTGCCTTAATGCTGGTAAATGTTTGTGTGTGTGTGTGTGTGAGAGGGAGAGAGGCCAGGAGAAGGTCAGGTACTGGTCAGCAGATGTTAACTGTTTGGGCTGAGCCACAGAGAGCGAGGAAGATGAGGATTGCAGAGTGAAGGGTGATGGTGGAGCACAGACTAACAGCTCTGCAAATCTTGGCTTCGGGCCTCGGCTCAGAAAGCAGACAGCCTGTTCGGCCCAACCAAAACAGGTCGGTCCAGTGGCCATTCCTGCTCACTTTCATAGCCACTGAGCTGTCGTTAAACGACTTTCACCTCAGGACTATTTACAGCGGCCAGCTTGGAGATGTCTAAGCCCATACCTCGCTTCACGGGAGGCGAGCTGAGTTCTCCGAACCGTGAGCCTCTCAGAACCTCACCACTGTGTGTGGCCTTGCAGCGAGCGGGCTACTGCTGCTTTGGATATTAGCTCTTCTGTATGTCGGGCTATTAAACACCAATCCCCAGCTACAAATACACACACACACCACTTCCCTTTTGGGCTCAACTTTGGGGGACATAACAGCTTTGGCTGGTTAAAAGTGTGTGGGCCAGAAGAAGAAATGTTCCAGCTGGAGAAAAGAGCAGATCAGGCACTTTTCAGAACAACTGAGGAGAAAGAAAAACTCAAGAACTTTTGGCAGAGCAAAGGAAGAATCTGAGAATCAAGAATCCAGAGTAAAACGACAGGAAAAGCAAATAAAAAGAGAGAAATAATCTGTCTGAGCTGGACTAAAGTAACTAAAGGGTGAGATTCAAGGACCAGGCTGTAAAATGCACGAAAAACAGAAAGGAAAGTAGAGAAGGCAAAGCAGCTGGAGCGTTGCTGCTCATTCAGCACTTTGCCAAATCAATGCCACTTGAGGAGCAGGATCGGCATCCTGAGCTCAGCGAGACGCATCAGAGAGACTGTGGGCGTGTTTGTGTGTGTTCGCCTGGAGGGTTGATCAAGTCGGTGTGAGGTGGGCCACTGTAGTCCACATTAGGGTCCAGTAATGTGTTAATTTATAACCCTATCACCCCGGACACCTGCATTATCCATCTGTGTCACACATTAGGCCGACGACATCTATCATCCAGAGAGGAGAAAATGGCCATTCTGGAGAGATTAAGTCACCGATTGCACAAATTCTTCCCTTTCTTTGTCTCTTTCAGCCTGATCTGTGGCATCTGTCCACGTCCCTTTCTATGTGCCCCCCAGTTCCCCTGGTCTGGGTAATCAATTTCAACCTGACAGACTTCCCAGTCCTGTCTGTCCACTAGAGCACCACTGTCTTGCTCTGCTTCAGATAGGTGATCAGAGACTGAATAACACTTCGCAGTGACCCACAAGAATCGGCTTTCAAGGTTTCTGCCACTCATTCTAGAAACTCTATCTCTATTGAATTGTTTTTTTACAACAGCTACAAACCCCAGCATTTTTCATTAGACTGAAAACACGCTTTATGTTGTTTTCAGTCCTGTATACATTAATCATTAATACATTTCCATTCAAGGTGTTTTGTATTCAGCCCATTTGTTACAGCTACAGAAACAAGCTTTTTGAAAATACGCCTCAGCCAGTTTTTTACATTTGAAAAAAAATGAACAATTTTCTAAATAAGATTTTTTGTAAAACAACTGAAGCTCAGTCTGACTGGGTAGAGAAAATCTGTAAAAATCAAATGTTAAGTAAATAGATCAGGTCTGAGAATCATTTAATGTAAACCAGCTGTGTCCAAAGTTGCTCCTGGAATCCTGCAATCATGCATGCACCTGATTTCCATTAATAGCTAATTAACAGGCTTTTGTTCAACTGGAATCATCGCAACTTCCTGTCCCTGTAAAGTAAGAGAAATCACCACAGCATGATTCTGCCACCACCATGTTTCACGGTAATGATGGTGTTTCCCTGTTTAGTTAAACAAGATATTTGTAGTTTCCTTAAACCACAACTTTCTTTTGTCAGTAGACATCTTGTTCAGGGAACAAAAACATAAACTATTTATAGCAATGGACGAAAGGTGTTGGTCGAACTTGGTTTTATTGAGGGGTCTCCAAATAAAGGGGGGCTGTGTTACAATAAATGTGATACTTCTAGTTTTTTTTTTTTTTTTTTGCAAACCATGCATTAATTTTAAATCAATTCAGTTATTTATATAGTGCCAGAATACAACACACAGCATTTCAATAAAAATCAATCTAATCAAGTTTTCAACCTTGGCAGACCCAGCTGATTGCATCCAGTCATCAGGATTCGCTCTACCTGGATGAGCAGGAGCAGACATTTGCTTGCATTGTGTCGTTGACTCTGCAGCAATCCCTCTAAACATCTGACAAGGCATGCAGCGACAGTGGAGAGGAAAAACTCCATCTTAACAGGAAGAAACTCTAAAACTTTAAGAAACTTTAAGAAACTCATACATCAACCTTCTAGTTTGGCCAAAACCAATAAAATATTTCAAAGTCATTTGGTAAAATTAGAAAATCATAAAAGCTTTGAAAGTTTCTTTATTTGCATAATAAACTGCTGTCAGCCATATGTGACACAACCCAAAATTTACTGAGCAGATTTAGCAGCATTTGCGATGCGTTTGTATCTGTGCATGCTTGTCAGAGGTAAATGATTAACTACCAACCTCTTTACTCAATACCACTACATTACGACTGTTATTGCAGACCTACGACCTCCAACAAATCTTTTCTTGTAAATATGGAATCACGCAAAACTAAGAAAGGAAGGAGGCGAAAACAAACTGGAGTTTTCAACTTAAAGTCTCATCTACTGTAACCCAGACAGAGGTCATATAGAGATAACGCAGAGACCAAAGGAGGCAAAAGGGGTCAGACAGGAAAGACAAGCTGGCAGTTTCACTTTTGAAGAGTGCAACAGTCATCACAAGAGGAGAAAGAGAATCTGCCCATTAAGACTAAGTGGATGTATATTAGATCATGGAGGTAGAGGAGGTGGGCATTTACCATCAGCTCAACTCAGACACAACCTTTGAGAATAAAGCGTCCAACCATTTCCAAAAAACTTTACAGCCAGACTCTGTTCAGCAGTGTGTCTCTGAGGGACGTCACCTCTGCAAAATGAAGGCAATTAAAACACTATCAAAGTCACCACCCAGTCCTCTGAGATCAGAGCAAGCCTCCGTCCTCATTCTGTGTCTCTGTCTGTCCCCCTTCCTCCCCAGTGTAACCGTCCCCCCCACCACCCTCACCCCTCCATTCTTATCGCTGCGGTACAGTTAATCCTCCTCTCCTCCTCCCCTCACCGGGTCCCTCTGGGGGTGCGTGAAAGGCTAAAAGGCGGGAGCACATTTGCCACTTGCCTGCGACACATAATACGGAGCAAAGCAATCAACTTTGGCTTGACATGCATTTGCTCATCTCTGGGACACACACACACATCTACTCCCCCCTCCACCACCCACCCTGCTGGGAAATTGAGGGGTGAGGGTGGTCGGGGGGTGGGGAGTGGGGTAGCCTAAATTAACACTTGACATTCAATACGGTCAGGTCCTTAATTGGCCGGGGCCTTCCTGAGAAGGCAATTTTCTATTCCCCAAACTGCCCCCGCGTCGGTGTCGTTTCTGTATGTGTGTGGGGGGGTTAGGAGGGGGGGACAGGGGAACCAGATCTGTGTGGAAGCATGTGCTGGAGACAAACCGGGCGTATGCATGTATCTGAGTGAGTCCGGGCCCCTGTCCTAAGAGAGGCCTGCTGGTCCCTACCCTCTCTCTAATGAGGCTGGATGAATTAGTGCTACGTGACATGATTTGAGCCGCGGTGGCGCTCCCTCCCTCCCTCCCTCCCTCCTTCCACCCTTTCCACATCTCTTCTACCCATTGTCTTTGTCTCCTCCTCATCCACTGGTCCTTTTTTTCCTCCCCTCCCTCTTGAAGCAGTGACAGGCATCTGGTGGCCGGGGAAAAAGTGCCAGGAGCAAGCCTGCGGCTCTCGCCTTCATGCACGGCGCCGCAGCTTTTTCACACATGAACACACACCTGTGTAATGCACACAAAATGAAACACTTTCGCCTTCCTCCCGTTGCTTTTCCACTCACTCACTCACACAAACGCAGACAGACTTGCACTTCCCCGTGGATTCGGTTACAGTTGATGTTATTACAGCTTTCAACCTGAGAGGTATTAGGCTTCCTTTAACAGATCTGACAGCATTTACAACACAGGCAAGTCGACGCCTCTAATCGCCTCTGTGACTTCAGCCTATTACCAATTGATCTCAAAAAACAGCCCCCCCTCCCAACTTCTGACTGATGCGTGAGCTGTCGGTTCCTTCCCCGCATCTTTGTCATAATGCGCTGCATCTTGCATCAAAAAAATATTCCTGTTACTGAGCGTGATGTTTGCAGACAGAAAAGCAAGTTGCTTGGGCTTTAATTACTTTCCTTACTTTCTTTCTCTCAGTTTTTAGTTAAGGTAGCAGGTAAAGTATATTGTTGGTTATGGAAGTTGGGAAATGCTAAAAGAAAACCTGGGAACTGTTTTTTCATTTATTTTTAAAGCAGAGTTTATAAAAACAGCATTTTAAACCAAAATAGACGGACTATAATATATAGATAACAATGTGAAATTTGTCAATCTGGAAATCTTTTACAGTTACCACAGAAGGGAGGATTTTCCTAACAGTTTAAATATTAGTAAGAGGAAACTCTTGCATGAATGTATGACTGCTTACTGGCAAAGATTGAGTCAGTACTTTGGTACAAAGATCATTAATCCAGGAAAAATAGGGGGGGAACCGCTTAAAGTGAAACCAGGACAGAAGATGTATTTATTCTTACAGAATATATATCAGGGACAGAACGAGTCTAAAGGACACAAGAGCAGCTGCAGGAGAACCACTGCTGGGTTTATATCTACGTAATGTTTCCTTTTACCTGATTTTTTTAACTTATTAAATGAATAACATATATTTTTTAACTTGTTGCCTTTGCCCTCTGCGACTACAAAACATTTTCTGATGAGCTTAGATTAAACTGTATCAATAACAGGTCGTTTTTGAGTGTTATCCACAATCATTAGCTTCAGCCTCCTCTTATTTTTCTCTGTGACTGAGATAAAGGACTGTCGACGTCAGCAGTAGAAAGTTCAAAAACAAAAAAATAATAAACAACAACAAGCTTAAACTGATTTTAGGGAGAAAAAAGGTGAGACTTGAGGAACCACTGTGTTACTTGTTGATATAAAGCTACTATTCTGGTGACCCAACTGTTAGCAGAAAAGCACTGAAGCGTCTCTGGCATCATTCGACGGCTACCTGAATGATGCTAAAGTTCACCTCGGTTATGCTAAACACAACAAAAGGTAAGCAGCTAAGCTGAAAGAGGTTTCCGTTTCATATATAAGATAGCTGATGATGAAAGAACTCAAACTCTCAACTAACTGAGAGTTTCATTTACTTAACAGATTTATTATACTAATCTGACTTAACTACTTTTTTAGGAAGCCTTCACTGCATTTGATTATCTGTCGTTCAAAGTAACACTTTTCACTGCTGTAGGAGCACTATGGAATAATTATACAAAATACTAAAATTAGAATTTGTAGTTTTTCTTGAAATTTCAATAAAAACAGCTTTAAATAAAAATTGATCAAATATGCTGCTGAGTTATCAAACTTATTTAATTTGAATTATTTAACAATAGGGTTCATAACCTTTTGTTATTAATTAATCCAGATATTACCAAACAAATCTAGTTGTAATCGTTGCATGAAAACAATTGAAACAATTGTGTTTGTTTGTAGATAAAAAACAGCTACTAAGCAGACATGTTTTGTGTTTAGTTATTACTTGATATATAAAGCAGAAGAATAAATCAAGTTTTATGTATCTAACATACTTATTTAGACTTTTCTGCACCTCATTGACAAAACATAAACATTTATTTTAAAATAGCAAACTAGGTATTTAAGTTTTTATTATACTTACAGTTTAATTCACAGCAGGTATGTCATAGTTGCTTAAAGACATGAAATTATAGCGATGTCATAAATTGAAATATATTTAAAGAATTGTGTGGTTTATATTTCTATTGTTGCTTGTTGAGAAGATACTGAACTAGAAAAAAAAATATAGGTACTCATTAAACAACATTCCCCAATGGTTACTATGGAAACACATTCAAAAGAAGGAAACATCTAATACTCGCTATTTTTCCCTAATTAACAATAATTATCAGTGGTACGGAGTATAAAGACACTGTAGTAGTAGACGTTCATCTTTAAGGACTAGAAAGCTTTTGCCTTTGCCCTTACACAAGTCAGCAGAAATGATTAGTACTAAGGAGGGTGGGGGGGGGGGGGCACCAACCCAGCGCTGAGGTTATTCCTCCAGTGATGCTGCAGAAACTGCCTCTTTGACGCCTTTTACAAACCAAAAGCGTGAAATAATGGCACGGATGAAACAAACAAAAGCTGCATATGTTTTGTGTGTGTGTGTGTGTGTGTGTGTTTGTTTGGAGAAAAAAAAACATATCAAATGGATTAAATGGCATGAAATATTAAATGCCAGTCAGAGTCACAGCAGACAAAGCACTTATGTCGGAGTGTGTTTCCCGACAGAGGAGGATGCAGCTCGGGCCATTAACGGGAGAAAACATCAGCACAAAGGGATCGAGTGCGAACGCGTGACTGCGAGCTCGTGAGGTGGAACAACAAGAACGCGTCTCCTGCTTTTAACTCACAAAACGCCTGCTTATTACATACAAGAGTTCTCACTCTGTTCCGTTGTTTGGGACTGAAATTGTCACTTTGAATAAACTGCGTCAGAGATTAGCAGTCGTGGTTGAAAGGTCACATAGAGTGGATGTATGTGTTAATCAGGAGGTTAATCATGTTATTTGTGACAACAGTTGGTAACTTAAGCCTTTTGGTTTTTGATGCTTTTTTGGCTCCAAACAACCTGCTTGAAACGGTTGACTTGTCTCTTCAGACTATTTGGTTTGTGCAGAAACCTGCTGAAAGCTCATCCTCTTAACTGATGTGTCTTCTGCAAAAAGGAAACAAAAACAGTAATATGTAGAATACTCTGAAGAAGTGCTTCTTGCACACTGCAAAAACACATCTAAATATAAGTGCAAATGTCTTAAAATAATTGTATTTGGCCTTAAATTGAGCAGGCAAATAAGATGATCTACCAATAGTTAATAAGATAACTAGATATTATCCACCTGAAATAAGATAATAGTCATTTGTCTGTGATATTAAATATAAATAGTTTTATTCTATAAGTAAACTGTCTTTCCTACCAGCTAAAATCAAGGGAAAAAACACAAATTTCAAAAAAATGTACCCACTTAGAAGCCAATTTTTAACAGTGCAGCAATACACCTCGAATACAAATACACACGACCCAATATTGGAGTCCTGCATGACTTCTTCAAAACAGCCAGTAATATTCTGTTTTTACTTGGGATTCAATGCACACAAAAAATAACAAATTCTAATATATTTAATATTTTGGAAATAAACAACAATTATTTATGCTGCTGTAATTTATTCAAATAATGATTGCAGCTTTAAAGATTGATCATTATTTAATATATTATGTATTTTTAAAATTAGTGCTGGACAATTAATTGCATATCAATACAGAGAAAAAAACATTTAAAAAACTCACAAAGGGTCTCAACTTTTGGTTGTGTTTCTCACTCCAGCCCTTTAGGGGGCGTTAATACGCTTAAAGGGTTGGAGAGGTGAAGAGAAAGTTGCAGCTAAGCTCACAGATCTATGCAAACAAGCTAGACGTTAGCACTTTCTACACATTTAAGTCCTCTAACATAGCAATCTGAACAAGAGGGCATTAAAGGCGTTTAAGGACAATAAAACCATGGAGTCAAACATTTCTATGTTTGTTTTAAAGAAGTGGGAAATGTAAGTTTGGTCTGTTTTATTTTTTTTTTGGCAAATCCATGCTGCCCTTTTAAAAGTACAGGCATGATAAAAGAAAAAAAAAACTTAAATAAACGGCATCTATACGAGCTACACTATTACTGTCTGGGTTTCATGGAACCAGAGGTATATATTTAAACAGCTGAATTTGTTTCTTTTCTACGCTATCGATGGGAAGTTTCTCCTATCGACTCTCCAGACGGCCTTTAGGGCAAACATTTCACTCTTCTTTTAAGTTTTTTAATTATTTACTTATAGTCATGTACATATTTATTATATTCTGTACTTCTGAGGTGACATTTTTAACTATCCATCATTTGTATCGTCCATGAATGACGACAGCATAATGAAACTCCTGAAATCCAGTCCTACAATAGGGTTTCACTTTGCGCCCCCACCCACACCCCTCCCCTATGGAGGCATCCCTGCTAGTAAGCCAGGGAAAACGCCAGCAGTCTTCTTTCAGTCAGCTGAGCAGCAGTGCAAAGTAACAGGTGGGGGAGGGGCAATGCTGCACCACTGTGATCAACAAAGCAGAAGAGAAAGTTTTTTCTCTCATCTCTTTAAGCTGCAGAGATCAAATCAAGGAAGACATGTTGTGATTTTTTTAAAGCTGTAGCTTTTAACAATTTTTTTCTATGCAAAGATGAGGCTTCGGTCGACTAGTAACACTTGATACTGGCTGGGACATATAAGCTGTGATATTTTTATACCACTGCCTGCAAAAACAAAACAAAACAAAAAAAAACAGACTAGGACAAAAGCTTGCCAGAAAAAAAAAATAAAAAGCACAAGCAGTGGGATGCCAGGGCAGCTGCATTTAACAGTGGCCATTAAATGTTATTAATCCAACATCTTTACAAAGTCAGCAGAGCACACAAACAAACGCTAACACATGTGGCTTTAACACTTTCCTTGCATCAAAAAGTAGCAAACTAATGAGCAAAGGCTGAGGTTTACAGATTTAAAAGGAACTTGTTGCTCAGTCTGAGGAAAGAAGAAACAGGAAAAAGTCTATCTATACCTGAAGGAACATGGATGGGTTTAAGTGTTGATGTGTGTGTGTGTCGTTTGGCTAAAATCCAACCACAGCCTGTACCACTACCCACCCTTCCCCAGAACCACCCTAAAATCCTCCCTGGGCCTCCAGCGATCCAATCCCTGCGGCAGACTGGAAACAGAACAGAGATAGGCGCAGAATAAAACATGGACGTCAAACAGAAAAACTAGCTGCTTTCCTCCTACGGCACGCGGATAAAAAAAAACCAGAGGCGCTCCTGAAAGGTCTGCGACAAGGATGAGCATGTGGGGGCCAGAAAATACTGTGGTAACCAAGAGTCAGAGCAGACCTTCAGGGGATGTGTTTAGAGAACTGATTTTTTAAAGGTTTTTTCTTTTATGAACCTGTACATCTTAGAACAGCTGACATCATTTCTTGGAACATACTTTTTGGAGATTGAAAATAAACATCTTCACTGTTTCCTAAAAATTTGTTGTCTTTAAAAAAAAGGGGGGAATATGGGATCTTAGGAATCTTAATGTAGTTAAACTAAGAACTAGAGAAACAGAGATACATTTTTTGGACTAATATATTTTGAGGGCCAATATTTGCATGTTTTACTCAATAGGTATGTGTTGGTGCATTCAGCAGCCATGCCTTAAGATCACGTGAAGCGCATGCATTGCCCCTCCATCCATTATTAATGTTTTCTTTGATTTGATAACGAATGTTTCTTTTTTTAAAACTTACACATCTGGAACTTTTATCATTGCATCATTTTTATCATTTAAATGAAGTCAGAGAAAGCAGAATCAATCTAAAGAGTTGGGAAAAAATGGCAGCACATAATCTAGCTTTTTGGTTAGAATGATGCCAAAAATCATTATATTATTATATTCAGTTTAAAAGTGGATCAACCTTCAGCATTAGCTTTACTGTGTTTTATTTGTTAAACAAACAACAGAGAAAAATTACAGACATCAACTTCTAAGCATAAAACTCCTTTTGAAACTTTAAAAATAATGTTTTATCTCTTACAAAAACACATCAACACACGCTGTCATCATACATACACACAGGGATGACTACACAATAATATACACACACTGAGGGAAGCACGCAGCGGCGGCGGAGGCAGCAGCAGTAGTAGAGAAAACTTGAGCTACTTTTTTATATAAACAGGGAGAATATGTCTCCTTTTTGAAGAGCAAATCTGTCCCTACAGGGTAGGTCAACGTGACCCGTCAAACTGGTTGAAGAACAAAATTATCTAAGCAAGTCCGACCTCAAAGAAACAGAGAAGAAAAAAATCTGAAGAGAGAGGAAAAAAAAAAATCAATGTTTTAACTCGCTTGTCCTTTCCTCTACATTCATACTTTAAAACTATTCTGGATGCAAAGAATTGTAACTTATACACGGGTGACCACTGCTCCACCGTCACACACTAACTCTGCTACCTGTTGAGAAAAAATTACGTTCCTTCAACAACTACTTTTGGTAATTTGCCCGCGTGTCTAAATCGTACACACGCAGCAGTGCATGTTGGGAGAAAGAGTCAACTGCAAGGCCTGAACAAAATTACCATCATTATCCATAACCATAAACAAGCCTGATGATGATGATGATGGTTTTAAAAATAATAATAGCAATCCAGCCTGAGTGCTTTTTCACATAACAGTGACAACATTAGTCACACCGGCAGCAGAGAAATGAAAGGCTCGCTGCCTTGAGAGCTCCTCTTTGTTGCTGCTGCTGATGGGGCAAATTGGCAGGCAGAGCCGGCAGATGCGGGTCCTTAAAGACGGATGTAAAAATAGTGGGCTGTCGATTTGCCCGCTGTGCTGGCGAGGCTCCAAGGCAAACAACATAACAGAAGTTGAGGAATAACAGGAAAAGGGAGAAGCCACGGTGAAAGTATGCCCGAGTTCCTGTCACTTAGCGCAGGTCACACCTAATGTCACCTTCCTCTGACTGCACAGACCAAACAATGTCTTTGCCATATGCTCCGATTTCATAGTTCAAAATGTGTTTTATTGAAACGAAAGTTTCCTGTTGGCCTGGTTACCCAGAGCTAACGGTGAGCCCCTCCGCTGCCACCAGACCGAGTCACACTCAACTGGAGCTTCTCATCGCTGCCCAGACCTGTGACAGCTGCTGCATTCCTGCCATATCTGTGTGTGTGTGTATGTTGTTGGCTGGGCCCTGCGCTCATGTCCCCCCTCATTAGCAGGCGGTGGGGTGTTGACATCCTGAGCGACTGCCTCTTCAAACACACACTTCCTCCTCAATCCGGCAACTTCTCCTGAATGCAGGAAACTGCCCAGAGACAAATGACTGGATGTAAGCTTTTTTGTTTTGTTTTTTTGTTTTTTGAAGAAGGAGGAAGAAAAGAATCAAAAAAGAGAGCAGCTGAAGTGGCAGGAGATGGAAAAAAAAAATGTTGGAAAATGAAGGAAGTGAAAAGAAATTCATCCATATGATCCCCAGAAAGCTCTAAAAAACCTGAGATAAAAGCTGGTTCAGATGTTGGTCTCCGTTTATTTACATGCTGAGGTGTGCAGCTACCACACTAATTATCAAACATGCATATATTTCTGAATCCCACTTTACTGATTGTTTGGGGAAAGTAGAGACACACCAATCAGTCTGTCCTGGGTACGACCGATTTCCTCTCTCAGCTGTTGATTCCAATTTTGACCAATTCTATCTTTTGTTTGTTTGTTGCAATAAAACCTAAAGAATGTGCTGCAGGTTCTGGGTTGCATTTGGTTGTTTTTGGATCTAAAATAAATAGGAGAATTATGAGATTATTCACATTAATGCATCAAAGAATCAGACCCTAAATTTTAGCTGATTTTAACTAAACTTAGGGAAGCTGTGATGCATTTAACTTAAAGGGTCGTGACTTTTTGTTTTGAATCCACTCAATGATTAGAAGAATTTCACATGTTTGTTTGATTAGCTGATCACTGATCTACTGACTGTCGCATCATTAGGTAAAAAAAAAAAAAATGCATTAAAACAAAGAAATGGCCACTTTTAAAGTGGAGCTGGTTCTCTGCTCCTGGTTAGAGACATGATGCCACTCCGCCGTACGAAACAGAGACATCGTCTCTGACTCTCCTGAATCCATCTCTGCATCTCCTCCAAATCATTCACCTCGGTGCTGAGGCCTCCCGTCTCCTCGGGACAAACAGGAAACAGCTGACACTGTGCCCTGAAGTGAAGCTCACATGATGCGTATTGATCCGGCGTTTGCCCCCCCCCCCAGAGTCTCGCACACAGAGTCGGGGTCAGCGCTCACCCATCCTGCAGGGCATTGCTGCACAACTGCAGAGGTTGCAGCATGACCCCCCAAAAACGCACATGATCAGGATATTATTTACTGAAGAAATGCTGCTTCTTCCTCTTTTTCTCCAGTAGCAGCAATGGATGCAATGATGCAACCGCTGGACAAACTCAACCTTTAAGGTTAGGCAGTGAAAAAAGGCTGCATACGTCATATCTCTGCGGTTGGTAGCTGGGTAAATATACCGAGGTCCGCAGTATGAATGGGACTCTTTTCGCCAAGCTACAGCTAGATGACTTCTTAACAGAGCTCACATACTGTACACAACTATATCCTCCGCTCTGATTTCTGTCGTGCAAAGCTGATGCTGCCCACAAAAGCTGAGAGGGAGGCTCCCAATGTAACTTTACAGACAAGCTTTACGCCTTTTCTTAGTCTTCTGAAGAAGCAAACAGTCACTCTGCACTCTGCTTGTCATTATGTGCTTATAAAACTGGTATAGCACAGGAATCATTTCTCTGTTTCTGCAGAGAGTAGATTATTGCGCTGCGTTTAAGTACTTTTTTACTTGAGATGCTGAGAAAAAGAAGCACTAAAAAGAGAAGAAGAAGAAGCGGTGAGAGACAGGGACACAGAAGAAAAAAGAAAGAGTAGTAATGGGGGAAGTGGTGCATGTCTTTTCTGCAAATCTCCTCTTTCACCTCTGCTCTCCTCCAGCTCTCCATCAGGCCAGCCAAGAGACACTTCACCTCGCACCCGCACACACATGGAGCCTGAGCCAACACACACATAAAGAGTGCACACACTCATCCTCCAGCATGCGCACACACAAACGCACACACCACTGGCATATGACTGTTGAGCCACCCACTCAGAAAAATAAATGGCAGGAGCTCAGACACGAACGCCTCGACACCAGATGCGTGCACGTATAGACATCCATATGCTTCGTGTGCAACGACCCATCAAAGACAGACATGGAAATAATAACAGTCGAATGTAACCATACGAACACACGCACACATTCACTCACTGTGGATAATTCTGCACATATGCATCGAATCACTGCCTTCTGAGGCCAGCTCCTCGGGAAAAACAGCAATGCATGAGCAACATGCCACACTCCTGTACCAAACACTGTAAAACAAGCTGCTCTCTCACACAAACACACACTCATAGACTTGCAGCTATAAGTCTATTAGGGTGTTAATAGGCAGATTAGTTTGCACTGTGATCTGTGCTGAAGAGGATATTATCCTCGCGACTTTTTTTTTTCCTTTTTCCTCAGACAAAACAAAGCAGAGCTTTTCTGCTGTCATCACGCCTCAAACACTGATTAATGTTCTCACACAGACACACAGGAAACGCCACAAAAAGTGACTCAAATCTCAATCTAATTAGGAAAAAATAGCTCCAATGTGACACAAGATGGTTACAACAACAAAGAAAGATGAGAGTAAATCAAGCATAAAAATATATCTAATTTTATAACAAATGCAAGCACCAGTTCTAACCTGCTGATCAAGACATGCAGTGAAAGAAAAACAGGAGGAAAGTGAATTTTATACAAAGGACGTCCTGCTTTTAATTAGGTGTACATCTTTGGTTTGATTTGTCTTAATATTTAAAAAATTATTAATAAAAATGCTAAAAGATAGTGGGTTCTTACTCTAAATTTCAAGAAACCCTTAAAGAGGGAAATTCAGTTAGAAAGTGAATTTTAAAATTAATCACAATATAATTATTGAACTAATAAGTTTTATCTACTGTTTGTATTATTTTTTACTTGTAAAATTTCCCTCTGAGTTCACATGTAAATTTTTCAGGGTCTCCGTGTGAGGAAGCAGACAGGAGTCAGGGGAATTCTGATGCCACTGTACCTCTTCCAGGTCTCGGCCCATTGTCGACCTGTCGCCCTTCAAAGGAAGCCGCGTTACTGCACCCTTGCAAAAAGAAAAGATAGATTCTATTTTAGAAATAGCTTTAGAGTGATAGAGCAATTAATAATCCAATTGTATTTCATTTATTTTCTTTTTTCTGTCACGCATATAAGCTGCGCGCCTGGGTGGCATCTCCAGGTTTGAGGTAAAGGCGCATTTTTTTACGATCCCCTTAAACTCTGATGCTGGTTCCCACGTTTTCTGCCGACACTAAGCGGAGAGGAAAACATAAAAAAAAAAAGGGACGCGGCCTCCGGCTGCTGTGTTACTGAGGAAACATCCCTGATGAGCCAATTAGGCCCCTGGTATCGCTTAACTGCGGAGTTTTTAACTCGGAGGGGTCGATATTCAGAGCCACGCATGTTGCGGCTCAATCTGGGCTTCGAATCATATTCCTACAAAATGCCTTAGGAAAAAATAACTACCAGATTAATTTAATATTTTTTTTTCTTCCACAAAGTTTAAAAGTTTTGTTTTGTTGGGTAAAAAAATACAGATGACAGAAGAATGTGACGAAACAGGCAATAGCCGATCACTTAAATCTGAGTTTTTATTATTATTATTATTAATTATTCTGCATTTCTGTATTTGATTGCGGATTATGTATATTTCCTACTTTGAGTCTTAAAAAACGATTTAAACCTCATCGAGGCCTTAACTCCTGGGTGGTTATCATTTGCACTTCAGAAATGCCTGCGAACTTTTCCCGGTTTTGATTTAAGATTAAAAAAATAAAACAATTAAATAATTAAACAAATATATTACAATAAAAAATATTAATTAAAAAACGTCGGGTTTCAGTCTACAGTAAATCTAATAAAAATATGTTTGTTTTTTTTATATTTTGCCTGCTTTGTAGCAATACCTTTTTTCTATTTTGTGCGAAAAAAATATTGGATTTAATATTTAATCTAATGTTAAAACGTAAATATAAAATACTTGCTGTTGACTCTGACTTAAAAAAAATAAAAATAAAAAACACTCTTAAATAAATGTATTATAAAACCGCGAGGAAAAACAAAGTGAAAAAAAGATTCAACTGTTTATCCTGATGGATTAGTTATTAGAAACGGAGATGATCTTTGCACCTGCAAGAAACCACATCCGATTTGTGTGGATCAACTCTTTTTTTTTATTCTTTTGTCCAATTAAATCGTATCGAAGTAACATTCTCATCCTCAGCTCCTGTCACACATATTTGAAACAGTGCTGCCAGATGTTTGGGGTTTGTTGACGCACATCAGCGGAGCCGCGTCTCTCCTGGACTCATCGCGCTTTGTCGTTTTCTTCCTGCACGCGTATCGATCAGATATAATCCGGCCTAACAAACTATAAAACCCCGCAGCCCCCCCGGCTCTTCTTTTTACAGGAGTTTCTTTTGTTTTCTGTAGCATCACGCACGAACCCATAGCGCAGTTGTCTGCCCGAGCCCCCCCCCGCCCCCCCCCCCCCCCCCAGGGGCGCGCCAAGCTCGGCAAACACAAAGTCATTATCGCTTAGATTCCAATAAGGCAAGTCTGTCAAGGAACGAGCTTCCTTAGGAGAATTTATGTCAGAGGATATCTTCTAAGTGATGCACGGAAGGATAAATAACAGCGAGTCCCACAGCTGATTACACTGAAACAACGATGCGCGTTTGTGGAGAGGAAAGGGGGGTTCGAGCACATGCGGAGTGCGAGGGCCCGTCCACCTGCTCATACCGGCACATGGAGGGAGGAGGGGGGGGGGGGCTCTACAACCCACACGTCCTAATAAATATTTTTTATTCCGATATCAGTGGTTTAAGATAATTTATTGAGGGAAAAGATATTATGAACTGCAAAATGAACTTCCAAAATGTAGTTAAAACAGGAAATATTACAGGCTGATAAAACTGTTAATGGATGATTTTATTCCAGATATGATTATCTGAAGGTAATAAAATAAAATTTAAAAAGAAAACAAGCATACTGTAATAAAAATGGCTCAGAGAAAAGCGATAAGAGTGACGGAAAGTTTGTCCTTATTTCCAGCACGGAGGCGCTGCGGCCTGGGTGCGTAACAGCGTGTGCATGGTACGGTGGAGCCTGCAGGTCCTGCAGTGATTAACTACAACCTAGAAGCCGTGCACGATCCTCACCCTCTCCCCCTCACACGCGCGCGCGCGAACGGAGGCGCACAAACACGCGCACACTCACGAACTTCCCACTTTGAACATTCCTCCTCCCTTTCTGCCTCCGACATTTATCCAAAAATCAGTTAAAAATAACTCTCTGGGTGCAGGTTTACACCTGGGTGGAAATATTTTTAAAAAGGCTTCAGATTGAATTTAAGACAAGAGAGAAATTATTTGCAAAAAAAAGGTATATAGGATATAAAGAACTGTTTCCAGGCAAGTCTCGGTTCTTCCGCGACTCCTCTGTGGCTGTGCAGCCGTGCAGGGTGCTCCCTGGGTCGGCCACAGGAAGGTCAATGAGTCGCTCTCGGATGGAGCTCCTGGATATGCGTCTATCAGCGCTCAGGTTTCCAAAACACGGCTGGTGTTTGCTGTAACTCCGCTTACGCCTCATTTATGGAGGCTTTAAAAGGACGTGTATGTAGTCCTTACAGGGGAGCCATCAAACGGTCAAATTAATGAATACTCTGATATATTCGAAAATAATAAGAATAAACTAGTGCTTTTAAAAATGGACAAATTGCACCATATCGTGACTGATGCGACAAAAAACTTAAGATTTATTTTAGGAATCCACGAAACAAATAAATGATTTTTTGAGCAGGGAAACATAAACCAATGCAGAATTTTCATCTCATTTTCTAAAAGAAAGTTAAGCTGCAAAAAACAAAACAAAAAACAACCCCCTAAAAAATATACTTTTGCAGGTTTAAATTCTGATCCTCTCTCTAACAAAACAGCAACAATCAGCCCTAACCTGTTAACACACACACACACACACACACACACACACAGACAACGGTCCAAGACACAGATACTTTCCTGGACCAAGAGGTGGGAGATGTTAACAAGCAGATATGTAAACACACCGAGGGATGAGAGATGAAGATTGTTTCCCTCCACAGAACGGACACACACACACACACAGACAGACAGACAGCGAGGAGCAGAGCTGAGGTGCAGAGGATGCAGACGTACCTGCTGGGACATTCTGTAGAGGAGGTTGCTGTCAGTGCTCTGCTGCTGCCATGTCCCCATGAAGCCTGGCTGCTCAGCACTAGGCGGTCTGGTGCTGAACTGCATGGAGCTCTCGCCTGCTCCCTCAGCTTTACTGCTGCTGCTAACAATGCTAACACCACCCAGACCACCACCACTGCCTCTGATGCTGCTGAGGCGACTCTGACTTCTGGAGGGGATCCTCACACCGACGGTGGGTTCGTTAAGCTGAGCCGGAGGAGGTGACTCCGGGGCTCTACTGGGCTCTGCGGGGACCGTGTCAGGCTCGCTGCTTCTCACATCCAACTCTGCCTCCTTGGACTTGGACAAGAAAGAGGGAGAGATGAGGGGAGGGAGGGTAAGAGGGGAGAAGTAGGAGTGTGAAGGAGGAGAGAAGAAAATAAGTCAGCAAAGGTGGGTTCTTTTAGCGTTGTGATGTCTTTGGGGTTTTCTCTTCTGAACAGGATAACTTGGCGGCACAGCAGTGTGTGTTTGGGTGCAATTGTTATGAAGCCGGAGAAAAAAAAAAAACAAAAAAAGGGGGGGGCTTGCGGTGAATCTCCTCAGGGGCCTCCTGATCTTGAAGGGAGGGTGGGGGTGGGCACCACTGGAGGTGAGGTGGGTTGGAGAGAAGGATGGAGGAGCCGATGAAAAGCTGAGCAAGAATGGTGTAAAACAAAATAAAAAGGTGGAGGGGATGTGTGTGTGTGAGCCAGGAAGGAAACCAGCGCTATGGACACAAGACAAGACGCTTCAACCGCCTGCAATGTTCAGAAATGATTGTCAAAGAGCAACAAAGTTGACAATAAGAAGTCAGCAAAGACAACACATGCACAGGAATTCTGCAAAAACTAAACTGATCCTGGATCCTGTTTAAACCTTTAAAAAACCTGAAAAGTAAAGACTGGTTTCCTATAAATCTGAGCCTGAAGTTTGCTTCTAAAAGGTCCCATTAAAGCCCCAGAGTTTTTTCAGCCCAAAGCTGAGTCGTATCTTACCATCAAACCACTGGCTGTCCCGGGAAAGTGAGGATGAAGTGTGAGCGTGAGCCACCAGCTATCCCGCTCCTCTCCCTGCCTCCTTTTCTTTCTCTCTCTGTGTGACTCCGTCCCTCTCCTGACGTCCGTGCCGCTGCCTGTCCTCCCTCCTATCCTCTCCCTTTGCTCCTCTCTCTCTCTCTCTCTCTTTCTCTCTCTCTGTCTGACTCCTCTGTACTCCGCCGCAGCCACGGAGGGACTGAGCCGAGCACCTCAGAGTTTGTGTGTGTGTGAGAAAGAGAGCAAAGCGAGGGAGAGAGAAAATGTGTGAGAGTGTGCCGGGCCGGTAAGGGCTCAACTGTGCCGCTCCGCTCTGAGATGCTCAGTGACACTGCGCTGCACACTTCTCCTGCACGGACACCCCTCCTCTGCTCGGGGCAGGGAGGTGGGGGCATCGCTGAGCAGTAAGAAAGGGGAGGAGGAGGATGCGGGGGGGAGTTAGCTGCTTGTCCCCCTGCCTTATTACCATGTTCACTGCTGCGAGTGGCCGGCGTGTCTTAAAACAAAGTTCTCCTATGGGACGGACCCCACACACACACCAACACACACAGAACTGCTCTGCCTTGTCTTCTGCACAGGTTTTTCTGATGCACAACAATCTAACTTGTCATGTCGTTATAAAAAAAATCGAACTAAAAAATCTGCTTTTGTAGGATTTTCAGCAGCTCTGATGAAGGGACTAATGGAACAGCAGCAATCCGCCACCATCACCAGCAGCATCAACACGCTCAGCTCAAAGGCGCCTCCTCCTCCTCCTCCTTCTTCTTCTGCTCCATGGAGGCTCTCCGATTTTAATTAAGAAAAAAATGAGGAAGAGGTTCCATTTTAGCCAAATTGGTCCCTGCAGCAGCAAAGGTGTGGGAATAAAATGAGAGATGGAGGAGTAGAAGGAGACAGACACAGAGAAAAAAGACACACAAGAGGATGTATGGAGGGATGAACCAAAAAAAAACTTCCTTTGACACACACAGCATCTCAAACAATGAAGAAGACCCCCCTTCCTCCTCTTCCTCCACAACCTCCTGCCCCTTTCATTTCTCCTCTTTACTCTCATCGGCACCCCATTTTTCCCCTCTCAGTGTGTCATTAGAGAAATGGCAGAGCAGGTACGGCGCTCCACGGCCAGAGACGGAGATGTCACAGTGATCTTTCCACGGCAGCCATACAAAAGAGAAGGGGACAGACGGAGAACTTGTCTCCTCGGCGGCATTAAACGGCCTCTGATCTATAGAGTCACTTCAGATTTTGTGCTAAATTGCTGCAGACAGCTGCCTGGCTGTCTGTTAAAAGCCTTTTGTAGCAGCCGTTAATGGCAGAGCAGTGTTAACCTTTGCTGAGATTATCACAGCCGTCGTTACAGCGACTCACAGGCAGAGAAAAGTGCAGCGTGTGTATTAAACGTGTGTCCTTTTTGTCTTCTGTCAGTGGGTTTAATTTAAATCTTAACTCATTTTTTTACACCACATCTTCCCTCCATTTTCCTCCCTTTTTATCTGAAGATTAATCAATCAAAGATCAGAATCAGACAGTTTTCTCTAGATTAGCCCTGACTGATGAGCCACATGTTAAATACTGTAAAACCGGTTTTATTTTTTTCCCTCCAAATGATTAAACACAGGGAGACTAAAACTTTGAATCAGTTCTGGGCTCAAGGTGTCACCTAAGAGCAAAGACTTCAGAGCGTTCTCTAGAAGTGAACAGAAATAAGGGTTAGCTTCATCCTGCAGCACATTGTTAGGCGTTAAAGAAGACCTGCATGCTTGGCTAACTTGTGATCAGTGTGGTGTCATCTACAGGCTTTACTGGAGATTCACCAAGGCTCATTTTAGTGACTTGAACTCTAAACAAGTTAGATTGAATTACAAGTAAGTCATTTTTTAAAATAAAAAAAAGTGTATTTCTCCTTAATTTGAGCAGGTAAGTAAAATAATTTGCTAATGGAAGAAGAAAAATGAGAAAAAAACATCTCTATTTCTAATCTAATCTAATCTAATCTAATCTAATCCTCTATTTCAAATCCATATGATCTAAATCTTATTTTCAGTATAAAAAAACTAATTCCATAAGTAGATCATCTTATTTATCTGCTAAAACTAATAGGAAATATTCTTATTTCAAGAAATATTTATTCATTTTTAGATCAGTTTTTGCAGTACCTTGTCTTCTGAGCCTACAATCCTTAAAAGAACATCACAATACGTAAGCTGCAAACATCCATCTAACCAAGTCTTTCTGAGCTTGATACACCAGCCAATACCAGGTTCTATTAATTTGAAGTCAATTTAAAGAAAATTCTACTCAGAAATAAAAAGAAATGCAATAATCTACCAGTGCAGCGAGACAATTGCACTTGCTAAGACTTCTTGAAACTAAGATATAAATAAATTCTCAAAAGAAGAAGTAATATCTAGGAGATTATTGCATTTATTTTGAGGAGGATTTTTGCAAAATTACATTAATAATCCAACCAAATCTGCTCTTCTTTAGTGTATCGATCTCAAAACAGAATCAAAAAGACTGTAAGTATTGGTTAGATGGACACATGCACGTCTGCACACAACATCTGTAATGGACAGGAAAAGCCCGATTAGTGCATCTCTACTTTTGACACCCTGTCTTTTATTTTTGCATTATGGCCTATGACCCGTCAGCAGCCGCGGTAATAAAACACATAATGCATCACGGCGTCGTCGTGCAGCTTTATTCTTCACAACTTATTGAAAACATAATGCACGAGGTCGTTGGCTAATTCTATTAAGTGACAATTTAGCTGCCAAGGTTCCTTTTTCTCCTCTCCAGGATTTTCCCCCCTCTCTCTTTCCTCGGCTGTAAATGTGCTAGTCTGTGGGTTTTTCAAGTGGCACTCAGTGTTTCAAGTCAAGCTGGTGGCTCAGCTTCTAACCCGGCTGCTTAATGGCTGTTATTTGTGGGAGGGAGGAGTGGACTCTGCCAATAGAGCTCACTCTTACTCCTCATTTCTCTAACACTCTTTTTCTCCTTTTCTTTTTGCTTCTCGCTGATAGGAACAGCTAAGAAGGAGAAACAAAAAAAAAAAATACAAGACTGAAAGAAATTTGGAGTGGAGATGAAATAGAAAGATGAAAAATCTGTACGAGCAGCAGGAGGAAAAACAGAGGAAAGAAACGGATCCTGGAGATTCTCAGGCTCCTTTATTAAAACTATTATTGTGCAGGACTAGAGAATTCCCCGTGGGGCAGGGGTCCATGTCGAAGCCCATATAATTAACTAGAGGCTCAGCTACGGATCAATTACCAGACAAGCAAGTGATAGCTGAATCAATGGAAGATCATCAGGCTCGTTATCAGTGTTGCAACTCATTAGAGGAAAAGTGAGGTAGAGAAAGAGGGAGAGCGAAAAAAGAAAGAGAGGGAGGGAGGGTGAAGATAGAGGGAGAGAGGAGACAGGTGAGGAAGGGCTGATGGCGGGCTTATGTGTGGACTCCTCGTTAGCCGCCACTGACTGGTGACGGGGGGGGGGGGGGGATCGCTGTAGCAACAGTCGCTGAGGCTTGTATGGATCAATACAAATGTGTGCATGAGGTTAAAGCTGGGCCGTAGCATCCTGACTCTCCCGTGACTTGGGTGGGGGGGTGGAGTCAGTGAATGAATGTCAAGGATGAAAAGTTACACATCGAATCCAACATTTCCAAAGGGTCGAATTTAACAACAGATTGCAAGAAATCCTCAATCTCTGAGGAAGAAAATTCAAACATCTAAAATAAAAATGTTAATCAGCAGCAAATTGTGTTTAGCCTAAAATATAAAAAACACAATTTCATTCAAATTTTATAATATTGTATTTTTTTAGGTATAATTAAATCTTTGTGATGTTGATATTTATCTTTTTTATCCCAAATTAAGGGACTCTGATGATTTAAATGATCCAAAAAAGGCAGATCATGTCAAAAAATAGAGGAATTTATTCTTTCTTTTAAAATGTACTAAGTGGCTAAAACTGCTAAATAAATGAGAGGAAAGTTGTAACTCCAGCGCCGTGTGCTCATCGTAAAAGAAAAACCATGAAAGCAAAGGTTTCCTTTTAAACAGCCCTTAAAACTATCAGATGAGTTCTGGACCCTTGCTCTAAAGTATTTCGTATTTAATTGATGCTAATATGATACAATGATTAGAAACTTAAGTCATTCTAATAATCAGACCAGATAACGTCTCTCTACTAGCTGAAGTCCCGTCGCCTCACTGATCCAAATGTCTGCAGGACCTTTGCCTCTACTGACCCTCTTCCTGTTTCACCTGTTTTTGGCTGAATCTATTTCCCCAGCCTTTGAATGCATTACTGTTGTGACCATGATCTTTAGATTGATCTCACCTTAATCAAGTCTAAGGAACCTAAAGTTCTTCACCCTACTCATACGCTGATGGTGGTACGCTGCAATGTAATCAAAGACAACTGAGACGGACAGAGCAGGGACTCCAACTCCAGGGCAAACATCACCTCTATGAGAGAAAACCTCTTCTTGATAAAAGCCTGGATTCATAGCATTGTTTCAGTTCTATTCTTGTAAAGGTACTGATAATTTATCTGAACTTTCAGCGTCAAGGAAAAAGGACTTTTAAATGCACGGTCTTAGAGCGACAATGCCAGTTCATTTCAGAGACACAGAACAAACAACCAGCCACACAAACACTCACACCTGAGAGCAGTTTAGAGAAAACAACTGACCCATGAGCCAAGTTTTTAGCTGGAGAACCCACAGAGTGCATGTATGCATGGGGAGAGCATGCAAACTCTGAGCAGGAGGATGGAAAGCCAACCTTTGAGCCTGGGACCTTCTTGCTATAAGGTAACATTCTAATAATGTGTCACCATGAAGCCTGTGGTCTGGATCAGCCTATATTCTAAGCTGTGTACATTTTTAATGCATCTGACACGTCTCAAATGTCATAATTCCCTTGAAAAACTGTATTTGTCGCACAAGTCAGCTTCTGATAAAACCGTTCTTTCTTCACACACAGGTCAGAGTTGATGTCAAGAACGAACCACGTTGGTTGTAAAGGAAGAGCTTATTGGGTCAGAACCACAAAGTACCCTACTGTTGTTATGAAAGCAATACTACCAGTTTATAGTTGGAACCGCCTTAGTGGGTTTTTAAAGCTTATAAGGAAGGAGGTTTTTTGGATGTCTGTCCACATACAAAGACCTACAATAGAACCTTAAAAAATGTGTAACAAACCCAAAGATCAACAAGTCATATCAAAACTGATATCAAGCATGCTAACATTAGCCTTAGCCCTTCAGATTCACATTGCAGTGCTGTTTTAAATTTATGTAACTAAGCAACAGAGTAGTTTATTAAGACTGACTTCAAGAAACTCTGTCAAAATATCTGCTGCTGTCAAGAAAAAGAAGAGTGAGCTGAACTTAATGAGTTAAAAGGTCCAAAACACACGTGTTGAATGTTAATAATGAAGAATAGATCTTTAATACTGTAGAGTTTCTTTTATAAATGATTAAACCTACTAGAGCTGCTTTAATGTCAAACAGATGTTACTTGGTGTCTACAAGTACCTGATTTTTTCTGTATCTGAATGGAGGAGCTTTATTTCCAATGAATCAAAAATGACACAAACAATTATTCATGCTTTCTAAATAATATCATTATTTTTGAGGGTCTGCCTACCTGCTTGTTTAGAGCAGAATATCCCAAACATTTTAACCTGTGACCTTACATTTAACAAGACCCCTGAAAATATGTATCCATATAGTATAACTTTACTTTATATCTATATATACAAATAAATATAAATAATTATAATCATTTTTTTTAATTATATTTTAAATGCTTTATTTCAAATATTTCTATTTATTTAATGAGGCATTTCCTTATTGAATTGCTCATTTTACAATTTAATAGTATATTTGTTATTTGATTATTTGTTTTAGACAAATAGATAAATTTCCCATTTATTTCATGGTAAGAATTTTTTTTTTACATATATTTATATATTTGTATTTATATATATATATATGTTCCCTGATATATTTTGACAAGGATCACATCACAAAAAGTGTAAAAATAAAGAAATAAAGAAATAACATCAAGTGATGTTCCACTGTGGGTTAGGGTTGTGTCTCACCCAGGGCATCCCGATTTGGGAAACCCTGTTTTGGAGGAGGATTTTGTGTAAACATACAGCAGTAAATTACAAGTAATGTTTTGGAGGATAAGTGTTCTTGGTGTCCTGAGATGTGTTGACATTTTCTTCCCTTAAAGGATCCGTTTCCGTCTAAGACGACAGTGAGAAACAAGGAAAGAAACGCTTCCCTGACATTTTAGTGCCGTTCCACCAACCAAACCTCTCTGAACAGCTTCATATAAAGAGCGTCTCTCTTTGAACTCTGCATGCATGGGTTCCTTCCTCCCATCATCCAAAATATGCCTTTTAGATCAAGCTCTATATTAAACCTTGGCATCCAGGTGCTGCCTAATGTTTGTCTAAAGACTGAGATAAAAAAAAGAGGAAAGAGTTAAATATGAAGAAATAAATGTTAGTGGATTTTAAGTCAGTTTATCTAAATGTTTTTTCTCATTTAAGTTAACATTTTCTTTAAATAATAATACATAAAACCTCTCCTTGGTTTATTTGGCCAGGCTTATTTCCTTGTGAAGGAAAGTAAAAGCATCAGGAGGAAGAATAAAAGCAGGATTTTAGAAGCTTCTTGAACTTCTTGTCCTTTGACTGCAAGCAATGATCCACCCTCAATCACAGCCCGTCAAGCCTCTCAGACGCTGCCGGTTTGTTTCCTCAATACAGACGTCTAATGGGTCAAATAGCCCAGAAATTGGGTACAGCAGCTTTTGAGTCTTAAGAGGAAAAAAAGCGGCTTGTTTGAGCAAACAACGGATGCCGCTGTCATCAGGGGTGCTAAATTACAATGCTTGCCTGCCGTCTTATTTTTTAGTTTTGTTTGTGGGTGATTATAAGTCGTAAGGAGAGGTCAAAAGGAAGGATGAGCGAAGGTAAGTGGAGACACATTATCTCTGCAGCGACGGTGAAAACATTATCAAGGCTAAGAGGGAAGGATTGAAGATTCTACTTTTGCTGAAGCTTCTTTAAGTTCATCTTTTTTTCTTTTAATCATCCTGAACAGTTTCCAAAATAAAGCTTCAAGATCTTTCTTGTGTTTTTGTAAAATTTAACTACAACAAACAAACAAACAAAAAATATATACTGTAGTAATAAAAGCCTGAGATGTCTGGGAAGTGGCATTTCCTGAACCTTTGTAGAAGCCGTCGGAGACATTAGCAGGAGCACATGCCCCAGGGCTGGTACTGCCGGTGACCTGATTTATGGTCTCAATGTACGCACATGTGACAAGGAGCAGCGTGTCGATCAGATGGCACAGGGATAGAACTGTCCCTGTTCTGCTACCACTACAGGGCCACAAGACATCATATGACAGCAGCAGGAACAGCTCTTCACTTGTGATAGCGGGATAAGAGGGAGACTGAGAGAAAGACACAGAAGAAGCTAGACGGGGGCACGCGAAGGTCTGAAAGACGAGTGGGAGCCACATGATTGCCTGTGTCACTGATCACTGCAAACTCACTGGGCTCTGCTAATAAAGCGCACTTTTGTCAAAATAAAAGGAGGAGAGGACGGCAGCTGAGCACCTCGGTCAAGTCTTATGAGTTCAACACTTTACAGTTTTGCTTGTGGTGATACACAACAGCACAACACAACGGTAAACTGCTGGAAACAAGAACAACAGTAGAACAAGATGCAGAAGTTTGCCCAGCAGCTGGAGGGTTGCTGGTTCAAACCCCTGCTTCATCTCTTTTATGTTTGTCAATCTGTTTAATTTATAAGCAAATGTATAAACTTAAATGCCTGATTGATATTTGGCTTAACCTGGAATGGAAGAATGTGACACAATAAAAGCAATATATTAGTTATAAGTAGGGATGCAAGTTATCAATTAATAAATCAGTTTAGGGTTGATTGATATTATCGACTGACTAAAGATTAATTGATAGGTTTCCGTTTTTTGAAGACCTATTTTTTCTCTTTCCATAATATGAGGCACTAGATAATGTTTTAAAGTAGTACTTCATTATAACTTTACATTTTATTGTGGCAGCTGTATGAAATACTGACTGAATAAAGCAAAATAAGTTTTCTTACACATTATTAAACTAGACATAGAAGGTAGAAAAAAACAGGAAGCTGTTCAGTTACTGAATAAAAAGGATAAATAAAATATTTGAAACACTTATAATTTCCATTGGACAGAGATATAGAGGGTATGTCACTCTAACATACGGTCGGACTATTTGCCCCTTTGTTTTTGTTTCTGTTTTTAGTGTAACCCAGCAATCAGTGCTGGAACAGAGTTTGGCAGTTAAATGGGACTACATAAGTGATAACTTATGGGATTTATCAAGAGATTATACTTACAAACAAAACATGACAAAGTTAATTCTGCATCCATTAAACGGTGCAAATAATCTGGATTCATGTTTCTGAGATAGCAAGCCTGCACTCTGGCATGGCTTCTTTTCTAAATACCAGTAAGCCTCCATTACAGAAAAAAAATGTTGTTAAAAATTACAAGAGTCCTAATTAGAAGATTAATTGTTAACCTTGAGAGCTTAAAATCATAGCCATTGTTTGTATATTGCTGCTCTTAACGCTCTAAACTTGTTAAAAGAGAACCTGATAAGCTTAATGCTCTGCATTGTTCAATAGATTGGCTCCAAGTTCTGAACCTTTCTTTAAAACAAAGGAAGGTTTCATGACGGGAAACTGAGCAGCTTGGAGAGCGATGTGGCCAACTGTGGAGCTGACTATAGATCTATTGATTGTTATTTAATGGATACAGATAAGACATTAAACCAACACCTGGAGCAACCCAGGTAGAAAGAGAACAATGCAAAGACAAACACATCATCCAGAAAGTCTGATGCTACTGGAAAAAGGAATTCCCACTTATTCTCCAATAAGAGTAAAGAATTATAGATAAAACTGGACAGGATTCATTTGAATCTCATTGTGATTTAAACAGTCTGACTATTATTCTATTGCTATTGACTACAGTGTTGAGTTTGCTCGATCCAATTAATATTTTATTATTTTATTCGAATACTTTTCAGTTGTGACATTTTTGTGTACAGATATGTATATGTGTGTGTAGCTCAACTGGTAGACGGATGAGTTTCCACATCTAATTAATTGCTGATTCGATGTTAATCTGAGGAGCAAAGCTAAGTATGAATATCCATCTTTTATTTCCCTTAATGTTGACCCTGTCATGTATAATACTTTATGAAGGGCCTTTATCTCATCACACAAAATGTTGGAATTAGGAAGAAGTCCAAGATATCGTTGGCCTTAAGAATCATACAGATTATAATATATTGTCTCTTATTTGGTGCTTACTTAAAATACGTACTTAATATTTAGTGAGCAGAGTCGGTTTATAATTTAAGGAGATAGTTGGCTGTTTCTGAGTGGTTGGAAGTCAGGGGCATCCTGAGCCCATCCTTCTGCATTGGCTCCCTCTTCCTCCCTTCTCTTCTTTTTTTTCCTTAGCCACCTTTCACCCTTACACTTGGATAATTCCTCTCTAATCATCTCTGGCTCCTCTTCCTCACCACCCTCATTTACTTCCCTCATATTCAGCTCCTTCTAGCCTCTCTTCACCTCATCAGACAGGGCTTCACCACCTCCATCCCCTTAGCCCTGTCCTCTCTCACTGACCCGTGCTCCCCCCAGTCACAGGGCGTTGTGTCTCTACCTGCCAGACTCCCTGACAGCCCCACGTTCCCGCAGCCCTCACCCCCTGAGAGGAGACCGCCTGCCCATCCGGAACGCTGCCGTGGCAACCCTGTCGTGCTCCCCCACCCCCTCCACCGGCCCAGCGTCGACCAAAACCAGGAGAATTTGACAAAGTCCTTCGCTTCCTTCTCTAATCTCTTTTCTCTAATTATCATAATTTTACTCTTCCTCATCCTCATATCTGTTTAAGATTTTCCTTTTCCTTTGACCTGCCTAACACATCTACATCTTCAACTTTTCTTCTCTCTCGAAACATTTTCTTCCTTTTTGAACTAAACAGTCAGAAAGTTTAATGCAAAGTGGATGAAATGATGTTTTAACATTTGGAGGATTCGTGTTGGTTGTTGTTCATGGAAAAAAATAAAATAAAAACATTAAGAGGCCTTTGACAAATGACTTTGAGCACAAGCTGGAAATATATCCCTAAAGGTCCCTAAAGGTGCCTGTGTTCTTTCTATGCAGGTCATTGTGGATCTTCAGGATCATTTATGACTTTCACCTTGTTGAAGGTCTCTGGAGCCCAAAAAATGTTCAAGTAATTGTTCCAATAATTGTTTAAATGCCAAAGAAACAAGACCTGACCATAATCATGCACGTCTGCATCACGTTGTATAAAAAATGTCATTAAAAGCTTCTTAGTTTAAGCTGTAAGAGCTTAATAAAGCAAAGTGAGCAAAGACCAGCAGGTGCCAAAGCTTCACCTGTGAACACTCACTGTGGAAACGTCACACTGGACATCAAGGAAGTTTTTTCTGTGACTCTTCTCTCTATTTCCAGACTGTGCGACTTTTAAACAAAATGGAAAATGCTTTTCACCTGAAAAGAAGACCTTGAAGCAACGAGCAACACTTCAGTCATTTTTCTCTCCAGATCAGAAGCCTCTGATGTCGTCACTGCCTCGAGTGAACACAGGGAATAAATGGAGCCCAAAAATATAAACTACTTGGAAACAGCAGTCTGAGAAAAAACAGCTTCTTCTTTTTTGTGATTCACTCTTTCTTATATACAAAGTTCTCATTAAAAATAGTTTTCTATTTGTCTTATTTAGTAGTACAACATGTAATCTTGATTGCAAGTTAACATGATTTATGAGCCAGAGTCATATAAATTAAATTAAAATTAAATTGTGTGTGCTGGTGTTGGGTTTCAGGTTAAGCTTATATTCAGGCAACCAAAAATGAACAAACAAAAATACATTGGAGTTTTTTGTTTATTGAACCAAAACAAGAAAACAGATAAACTGTTACCTCGTTTTCCAATTTTTTTGCACTAAACGAAAATAGAGAAATGGATAACGAGCTTTAAATTTCTTATTTTACTTATCAAGATTTTTTCTACACTTGCAAACAATAGAGAGCTTTATTTTATTAATAAATAAAAGGTTAAGTTTGCGAGCAGAAGATGTAACAACCGAAAAACATTTTTGAGAGGAGAACGAGATACTTGACACACAGCTGACATATCAGGTTCTCCACTGATGGTTTCTCTCTTTTTTTAAAAGACATGGAATAGTTTCTCACTGACACTTTGACAAAACAATATGTATATTAACAGACATTAATAATCATAGATCCGCTACTAGAACTCACTAATCCTGTCAGGTTTTCATTACCAGAACAATGAGCTACATGCTCATCTCTTCAGGAACTCATTTTATGTCCAGTAGAACGACTTTCAATCCTTTGCTATTTTTACCAAATTATAACTCAGAATAACTGTTAGAAAATAGTGCTTTAATGACTGATTAATATCTGTCAGGAAAAAGTGAACATGGCTTCAGTGAAGACTTTGAAAGAAAGATGAAATTAAGTAAAAAAAAAACACATGAAAAAAGAAAACAAAACCCACAAGAAAAGGTGTACTTTTAATTCTATTTTATCTTTTTAAGCATAAGATTAAAAATAAAACAACAACTTGACATGACTGTGTATCGTTTTACCAACAAGTTAATTAGAAATCCCCAAAAGACTGTGGAATCTGCTTCTGGTATCCTTGTGCTTTTCTTAGGTTGACCTCCCCAAGATGGCTGCTGTGATTTATGCACTACGACAGCTGGCTATTCTATGCTTTATAAGATCCGCATGATTAGACACAATTTCCTCTGAATTTTCTGTTTAAATCCCCATATAAAATAAAAACAAAAGGTGTCCTGTTAGTGAAAATGAAATACATTTTAAGCCATGACTTGTGTACAACGAATTGTGTCTGTATGCAGAGAAAACCGCCTGCTCAGGCTACTTGTCAAAATATGATATTAAATAATAAACGAGATGATTATCCTTTTTTTTTTTTTTTCAGTTTTGTTCAATCGAGGACTCAGCTAGACGGTTAGCGTTACTGCTTGTATAACTTTCTCCCTGTTGTATAAGGAAACGATGGGATGGCAGAGAGCTAATGTTGCTAAAGCTGCATCCACTTGAAAACGTAAACATGAAAGTCCAATTCTCTTGTGTACGCCAGCAAGAAAAAGACGGTATGGGAATGAAAATGGGTCTAAATGAGCTCTATTTACTTTTTTAACCTTCTAAATCATAAAACATTAATTTAAAGACAATCATGTGTAAAATACCAGGTTATTACTTGTTGAACAGAACTTTCACTTCCCACCTCTTTGTGCACTGAATATGTGATGCTTCCCTTTTTTAAACGAGGTATTGTAATATACCTTCTTTTTTCATGATATTCTAATCTGTTGAATTGCACCTATAGATAGTTACGTCACTCAACGCTGCAACTCTAATAAAGAAATTACAGAAAAAATAAAGTAAAAGGCTTATTCTTAAACAAGTCCTCTGCAGGTTTCCTTATTGTAGGACTGTATCTGTAAAAGGTTCCAGTAAAAAAGACTGTACTCTAAACAGTCATTAAAACATATCCTGACTGTGTTCTAGCAAGTAACCGCTGTTAATGACTTGGGCTTTAATGAGGACTCCTGGTCAAAGAACTTGCAATACTAAAGAGCTGCACTTCTTCTTATCAGAAGTGAAGTTTCTCTGGCCAGTCGCTGTCAGCATGTGACTTCATCCAAACCCAAAGTGTGTTTTAAAACGAGGAAGGAAGAAACTGTAGAGTAGTAAAAAAGATGTGACGCAGGACTGTAGTGGTTTAAGCACTGTATAAATCCAGGCTGTTAGCTGCTAACAATGCTAATGTTAGCTTTGTGTGTGCGCTGAACTGAAACGCTATTTTTATGCTATCTGTAAGTCTAAAGCTAAAGTGCCTCATTGATCAAACCTGCACAGTTATTTTATGTTCATTATCTTTGGATTCAGACATGCATAAAAGACAGCATCAACACACTTTATTGATATCTGTTTTATACAAATATTTTTGGAGCATTTTATTCAAGAACTGTGGAACAAAATGTGCCTTTTTGTCGAGATGGAAAACAAATTTCTCAACTCGTTGTCAAGCTGCATTAAGATGCTGCTTAACTGAAAGACACTGCCATCTTCCCAATGTATTATTCCCTGTGAAAATACCTTTTCTTTAGTCATTAGATCTGAGGTGGAAGACGTAGGCATGTTACAACTGTAAGGATGAATCAGGATAGGTACATCTTCCACCCAGTGGCCTGACACTGCTGGTAGAATGAATGGAGGCCAGGGGAGAAAGAGAGCCAGATAAAAACAAGGATGACGGTGGAGATGTGGTGGAGGAAGGTTGCAGCTTGATGGAGCAGAAAGCCATTGGTAGAAGAGTCTTTTTAAAGCAGAGTCCTGGATGATCGGCCATACTGGCACATAGGCGAAATGTTTGTGTTATCAAATAGCATTCAATATTCAGGCTAGTTTCTCAGTAGAAGCTTGACAATTGAACTCAATCAGCTTTAGGCAGCTTAACCTTTGTCAGGTTTTGTACAGACAGCAAACAATAAGTCAAGTTACTTTATTCTCCAGTTTTAAACTGTCAGGTTCCTTTCTCTGTACTTATTATTACATTTTTCTAAGTTTTTAAATAATTTACATTGACTTTTATTGCTTGTATTTAATAGTTTACAGCAATAAAACCTGATAAAAGCTACTGTGAGGTGTAAGCAGTGACTTCATGTCTTTGTTTCTAACTGTAAGTTTAACTGAAAATATAAATAAATGTATTGAAGGTAAACTATATGCAACTACTCTAACTTCTTTCAACCTAAAATCAGCACATAGATATCTGCTAGAATAAAGCCTACAACCTCTTGAAGACACCAGTAGTTGTCAAATTGAGGCAAGTAGGAAGCCAGTATACAGACATATAATCTGCCATTAATTATTTTTGTCAAATAAATCATTTGACCAAAAGCAAAGCTGGTTTCAGACAGTCAGCAGACGTCTTGCTTTGTTTGACTGCGTGAGCACATTTTTCTCCCAAAAAGTCATCTGCGTGGGCATCTGCTCGGCAGTGATGTAGTAAAGTAATGGGAATCACGCTTTCTCCTCATTAACCTTTGTGAGTAACAGGGAAGTCCACGGCTGTTTTTGTCATAAATATAAAAGAAAATAAAGAAAATCTTCAATGACCTCACAAAAGCTCGGATGCAGGCCAGAAGGGCTGGGAAGCATCTGAACCCCTCTAGCCGAAAAAACAAAAAAAAAACAAAAAACAAATGCAGAGCTAAGAGGGACATGTGGGTTACATTAGCAAGGAGATTCTTTATTTATGGCACACACATGACAAGGAACATAACCGCTAACACCACGACAAACACACAAACACTCCCAAATAAATGTCACACAAATCATCCTGTGGTAGTGAAAACCGTTCAGCAAACAAGAAGCAAAGTTTAGGAAAATTGGGCTGAATTCTCATTCACGTCGACCCTCTCAGTTTTATCTCTCTACTTTATCTTGCATAGCTTTGTGCGTAAGCTAGAAAAAAAAGTATGATTTCAGTGATTAAAAGGAAACCATAGAGAGTTACTGCCTAATCTTGCACTCCTTTAAACTCCTGGTCACTTGGATCTACACACAGCCCACACTGGAAAAAAAAAGAAAAAGCAGCCCAGCGAAGGCAGAAACAAACTAAAAAGAAACGATTAGAAATCTACATCAGGTTTCAATTACAGGGAAAAGGCGGAGCGGGTTAAGTGAACATCAAATCATATTAAACTATAACAGGAGGCCATTGGCTTTGGGGGACTTTGATGAAAGCTCTCATGAATTAACACACTCTCACATGTGGCCGACTTACATTATTTGATTATTACAAGCGTGGCCAAAGCTTTGACTTCCCGCTCCAGCTTAACCACTTCCACCGCGGACAAGAACCTATTAGTCGGAAAATATGGATGAGAGAGTTAAAAAAATGTCATGTCTACATCTGGAATTAACAGATTCCATACAATCCGGCCATGTGTGCGCGTACTGTTACAGATTAGTCGGTCTGTTGTTTTATTTTGTTGCATTGTACCAGGATGTAGCGAACAAGACGTAAAAAATCTCTGTATTATTTCTTATTTCAGTAAACCAAAACAAAAGAAATAAATCTGGGTTTGACATGACAAAGTAAAAAGAGTGAAATGGAAAGAAAATGGAAAGTTTCCAAAATAATTTGCTACTAAAAACCTGAAAAGTGTGTCATACGTTTGTATTCAAGCAATCTGCCTAAAAAATTTCTCTTTCTCAGGATGTCTCCACCAGCTTTCTACCTGCGTCAAAATCTATATAACTGCAGTTTGTAATTGTAATTTTGGTAGAAATAAATCCTAATTTTGATATTTTGGCAACAATTTACCTCAAGTAGAATATAACTACCTGCCAATCCTTGTAAACTTTACAGTCATTTTTAGCTTGATAAAAAATAGAGCCCAGAAAGTTACAGTACCTTTAAAAAAAAGAGATCCATAATTTTTCATAAATATCTACTATAGGAACTTTTCTTATAGAGCAGGCATGTCCAAAGTCAGTCCTCGAGGGCCACTGTTCTGCATTTTTTGTTTCCCTTTCTGCAGCACAGCCAATTTTCACGAGAGGGACTTCGCTGCAGCAAACAGAAAGGGGCGGGGACGGACCTTTCCGTCAGTCCCATACCTTATTTGGAAATGGGACT
>JAUZNJ010027732.1:29123-70722 GCA_034780135.1 Jordanella pulchra | reverse complement strand
TTGTTCTAATGCAATTCTCTATCTGTTAACTCTACTAAGCCATTTTGAGATCAAGCTAATAAAAAGCATATATTATCGCTAAAAGTATTTTACACTTATATAGGGTACCTGGAGTATTGATTTTTTTAATTATTATTATTTACCACCAACAGATAGCTGAAGTGTTATATCTGCCACTTCAGCTATCTGTTGGTGATATGTCCCGTGCAGCGTTTTTTTTTTTTTTTTTTCTCATGATGATTCCTTCCGTTCCTACTCTTCCAGTTTCCTTTGTGTGAGACATTCTTTAAGCGCTTCATCCCTACGGGCCGTCTACCTGATATATTCTTGAAGCTTAGATGTTTCATCTTCAGTGGTAGGATTGGTTCTAACTAGACCTCTCCCTCTTTCTTTGCGATTACTGTACAGCTTATGAATACTAGAGTGGGACAGACTCTACTATAAATACTGACCAGCTTTTGTGTTTGAACACTGACTGTCTAATTTTCCTACTTAGTCCAACTTATTACTCCAGCAGAGTATAAAATTACTGGCAAGGCATAGCTGTTGATTGCCTGGAGCTTGTTCTTGTCATTTAGCTGACTTCTCAGACGTTGCCATATTTGTTTTAAGTATTATGCTGTTTCTGTATTCCTCTGGGCCTCTTTGTGGTTGCCATGTCCCTTTGGTACTTCAAGGTACTTATAGCTCTCTTCAACATCTGCCATTCTTCCTTCTGGGAGCGTAATCCCCTCTATGTGGATTACCTTCCCTCTCCTTGTCACCATCCGGCCACAGTTCTCCAGCCAGAATAAAATTTCAATGTCCCTTCTGTAGATCCTGGTGGTGTGGATCGGCGAATCAATCTCTCATTCGCTATTACCATACAGCTTGATGTCATTCATGTACATGAAGTGGCAATCAATCCAGGCAGTGCACAGGTTTGTTTGTCTGGTTTTACTGTCTCAGGCAAGTGTTCTGTCAACCAGTAGTTTGTATTTGGCTCCTATGGTGCTTTTATCAATGCCTATCTGCACCTCTTCCATGCGTTGATCCATGTGCCCACTTATTTTAGCCGCTATGAAGCCTGACAGGCTGTGGAGAGACAGGTTATTGGCTAATACTGGTTGGTACCCGTTGCACCCTTTTAGGGGTCTTTCATTATCTGGACTGTTCAACCCTTGGTCAACCATTCAGGGTGGTTCCCATACTTCAGCAGCTGGTTAATTTGTGCAGTTAGACCTTCATGGAGAGAAGTCAGCTTCTTCAGCTAGTAGGTGTGGATCATGTCTGGGCGTGGTGCTGTCCAGTTCTTCATACCTAAGAGTCTTTGTTGGAGGTCCACTCATTGTGATGTTCCCTGGACTTTGTTTAGGGAGGTTTGCATGGTCAGCTCTAAGGTCTTTTAGCCACAGTGGATCGTTGTTATGTGATGCGTCTTTGTCCAAGATAATTTTCCAGTGTTGTTCAGTCTTCAGTCTTGGTGGATTGGCTTGTATGTTTCCACCCTGCCACTGGGAGGACACCTTAGCACGTTCAGAGGAGAACAATCTGTTTATTTGTCTGGATTATATTTCTTGCATGTACCTCTTCAGTGAGGCAGTCAAAACTTGGAGTTTGTTGGGTAGTTTCCAGGACATAAGGTATCGGTATCTATTTGTATTTCTGGGGTATTCCCTTTCCTTAGGAATGCTACTATTCCAGTAACAAGAGGTGACAGGGCTACATGCAAAGACTGTGGGAAACATGGGAGCTTTTGTTGCCCACAGTTGAAACAAGCAGCAAAACATCCAGTAGCTCAGTGTTTTAACACCCACAACCAGCAGCTCATTTAAAAGCTCCTTTAACAGCTGAAAATAAAACGGATTGCACATATGAAATTGTGTCTGTTTATGTGTGTGTGTTCGATTTGAATCAAAATATACTTTATTAAACCCAAGTGAGATATTAAATGTTGCAGTAACTCAGGGGCCGTTTTTCAATGAGTGCTAATCGGTGTTGAAACCTGTAGGTAGGAAGGATCTTTTGGAACATATTATTGAAAACATTCTGTTGTTCAACAATGTTCTGAAGCGGATGCTCACTGTTGTTCATACTGTTTTTCACTTTATGATGAATTCTTCTTTTTGAATCATCTCTAGAGGTTCTAGAGGCCTTACTAGAACAGAGCTGACCTTCCTTATTAGCTTGTTAAGCTTCTCTGACTCATTTGCTCTGATGCTGTTACCCCAGCAGATGATGGCAGAAGAGATCACACTCTCCACAGCTGACTTATAGAAGATATTAAGCATCTTGCTGCAAATGTTGAAGGACCTAAGCTTCCTCAAGAAATACATTCTGCTCTGTCCCTTCTTGTGGATGACTTCCCAGTTCCGACTTTACCACTTCTATGATGTTAATACTATTCAGCTTGTTTTGTTCACATTCAGGATCAGATTATAATACCTGAACAATAAAAGCCATTTCTATTCTATTAATATTCTATTCTATTCTATTCTATTCTAGTAGATTGACCCCTTTCCGCATTAAATCAGAAATGATTATCAGTTTTTTACACTTGCTAAATTCCAGAGTAAAGAGAAAGAAGGCTTACAGTTTTTAAACCGTCGCTCAATTTTTTATTGTATATACATTCATATAGAATCTGGGGGGATTACTTTGGCATAAGCTCTAGTGTACTATCGCCTATATAGAGAAGTGTGTGAGCGTGGGAGGTGTGTGTGTGTGTGTGTGGGGGGGGGGGGGTGTAGAGGGGGTGTCCGCTCTCAGACAGGTGAGGGTAGAAGCTCTCACCTGACAGGCTGAATTCAGAGCAAACGTGTTCGCAACGTCACCGCGTTGCATATTTGACGTAAGCAAGTTTCCCTTTCACGGTGAGGTTCTAGATCGTTCTGTGATCGATTGGCTGATGCACCAATGACGTACAGCGCTTTGAGCCGGTCGCAGCCAATCAAAGAGCTTTGAGGGCGGATTCCTGCAGCATCCTCTCCCGTCAGCAGCGCTGGGTGATGTTAGGGCCGCCTCAGAGTTGGAGAATCCTCTCTGGATCTTGTCTCTTTAGGGATTACTCTGAATGAGTTTGCTATAAACGGCGCAGCTTACATAAGAGCTGGTAATTCACTTTGTTCAGCACCAGGAAAGCTTGGATTTGTCTGCAGAACTGGAGACCTGGTGATTTTTTGTTTGTTTTCCCCTCGTAACGGTGCGGGTTTTGCGCAGGAGAACTCATAGAAGGTGTATTTTGGTGCTCATCATGTCAGTCGTTGGTATCGATGTGGGTTTCCAGAACTGTTACATCGCTGTGGCCAGGAGCGGTGGCATTGAAACGGTGGCCAATGAATACAGTGACAGATGCACACCGTGAGTATTAACGGCATCACGGACAGGGGAGGTTGTTACGCAATATTTAGTCTAAAGGACGCGCTGGATACACGCCGTGAAACTCATGCATAAGGGGGGGTTCTGGTGGCGCTGAAGTCTGGGCCAGGTGGATCAGGCCTGGTGCTGCTGATGGCCCATTCATAGAAGCAGTAATCCGAAGCTGAAACGTGTTCTGGTGTCGTTCTCGATGCCTCATTAGTCGTCCTGTAATTACCAATTATGACCTCCCACCAACAGAATAAAAAAAGGGAAGCAGAGATGCTTTGGTGTTGATAATGTGGTATGGAAATTTATCCGTAAGAGCAATGACTTTTAACATGACACTGCGATGTTGTATGACCCTGACAGAAATGCAGCACATCCTATAATTCTCCTGAACCAAGTGCTGAAAATGTCACTGAATTAATCCCACGGATCGCTCTCATCCAACATAACAGACATGGTTCCCAGATATTTACATGCTAACCCCAGTGTGTGCAAATTGCATTTGCAGCATCTTCTTGCAGGAATGTGCAGCTGCACTTGACTAGATTTGTTTGTGTGTGGCAAGGTGAAAATAGGGAGTGCCTTGTCAATGACAGCCAGTAGGAACTGGATCCCAAAATGTGAGGGCAGCAGCAGCAGTTATAGTGACTTGATCAAGTATTCATTCCCTAACTGATTTATTTAACCTTTTCCTCCATATATTTGTTAAATGTGTAAGATCTTGAGACCAAAAAAAGTAAAATCAGACAAAAATACAAATATTAAATATCTTAAATATTAATGATATAATTATTTTTTACATTATCCATACTAAATAGTTTTACATTTACTCAGATTGTCATTGTTTGATTTGAAATATTTAAGTTTAACAATCAAAACCAAAGAAATGTGTTGCGTTGCATTAAAGCTGTTGCTGTTTTCTTATATCAGACAAGCTAAATTCTGAAAGTAAACTGGTTTATCTCACTGGCGGTCCTTCCCCAGACTTCCCTGTGATGTTTCTCTAATCTCAGCTCTCAGTTTGTAAAGCATTCAGTTCATCACAGCTTTTTATGCTGCTGCACATCTTACCTCTCTCCTTAAATGTCTGTGTTTCATTCAATTAGGGCTTGTGTGTCTTTGGCCTCCAAAAACCGGATGATTGGAAATGCAGCTAAGAGTCAGGTAAGATCCGCCTGGACATTTGTCTCCTAGTTGTGTTGTTAGCCTCTAGTTTATTGGGTTCTTCAGCATTTCTCTACATCAAACATGTGGAACCTGAAGCAGTTTGGCTACGATAGCAGAAGACCACACCGGAAATCTCTCCAGTTAGTTAAGAGCATCAAACTAAGGCAGCAAATCAGCTGGGATTTATAAATTTGGACCATTGAAAATGAAAAAAACAAAATAATGAAACACACACACAGACAAACATGAGAGAATTGTTTAGTGCATCAAATGAGCCACAAAGTCAAGGTTGCACACTTCTGATCTGGCAGACAAACACTATGATCCTATCTTCTTAGTATGACTGAAGCTTAAACCTGACTGTAATTTCTAAATAGTTGTTAAAGTAAATTTTCTGGGCAAAATCTGAAATTGGTCTAAGGGGTGAATCAGCCAGGACCAGTCCTGGCCCCTGTTGGGCCTTGGCTAGAACCGCCCATGAGTCCAACCCACCTAGAAGATATCCAAAATAAAGTGGCCGGATGAACCTCTTGCTTTTCTGTAGACCTTACCCTTCCAAAATATTTCTTCTGCCTTTCTGCCAGATCATAACAAACTTCAAAAATACGGTCCATGGCTTCAAAAAGTTTCATGGCAGAGCGTTCGATGATCCCTTCGTCCAATCAGAGAAAAGCAAACTGCCTTACAGCCTGCACAAGCTGGCCAATGGAAGCACTGGAATTAAGGTAACGTCGCCGTCCTTTGAATTTATCCTTTATGCCCACTCCTTCAGATAGTTTTTACCTGGCCTCGCTAACTGTTGACAGGTGCGCTACCTGGATGAGGAGAAGGTGTTTACGGTGGAGCAGATCAGCGGGATGCTGTTCACCAAGCTGAAGGAGACGTCAGAGAGTGCGCTGAAGAAGCCGGTGGTGGACTGTGTGGTCTCTGTGAGTGACTGCACCATTTCAGCCTTCTGTCAGTGTAACTCAGGGAAATTAGAAGATCTCTGGCTTTTGGTCTTGCAGGTCCCTAGTTATTTCACAGACGCCGAG
Organism: Jordanella pulchra; assembly: GCA_034780135.1. NCBI lineage: Eukaryota > Metazoa > Chordata > Actinopteri > Cyprinodontiformes > Cyprinodontidae > Jordanella > Jordanella pulchra. Next base: position 65,176 of record JAUZNJ010027732.1, on the reverse strand, counting down.
AGACGGTCGGTCCTTGATGCAACTCAGATTGCAGGGCTGAACTGCTTGCGGCTGATCAACGACACAACGGCAGGTCAGTTTTACTTTGGTTTACACTCAAAAAACAATGAAGGAAATGGAATGGATGCGAATAAATCACTTAATTCTGAACAGTGGCGTTGGCTTATGGGATCTACAAACAAGACCTCCCTGGTCCTGAAGAGAAGCCCAGGAATGTGGTGTTTGTGGACATGGGACATTCATCATTCCAGGTCTCTATCACTGCTTTCAACAAGGGGAAACTCAAGGTGAGATTTTATTTTTTTCCAACCTGCAACAAAATATTTCCACATGATTTTCTGAATAAAAGTTAGTCTCAATCACTCGTCAGGTTCTTGCCACTGCATTCGACCCGTACCTCGGAGGGCGAAATTTTGACGAAGCCTTGGTGGATTACTTCTGTGAGGAGTTTAAGACAAAGTACAAGCTGAACGTGAGGGACAACCCCAGGGCTTTGCTGCGGCTGCACCAGGAATGCGAGAAGCTGAAAAAGCTAATGAGTGCCAACTCCTCTGACCTGCCTCTCAACATAGAGTGCTTCATGAATGACATTGATGTTTCCAGCAGGATGAATAGGTAATTTTTTAATTCAATTTTTGAATAAAGCAATGCAAAATTGCACAAATCTTCCACCTTTGGGTGCAGCAGTGGTTAAGAGTGTGACCCATGTACAGAGGCTTTCGTCCTTGACACGGCCGTCACAGATTTGAGTCCCGGCCGGTCGCTCTTTCTCTACTCCCATTTCCTGTTTATCTAATAAACAGGAAATGGGAGTAGAAAACAAAAAGCCATTAGAGCCTAAAAAAATCTTTCACAGTTAATGTGATATAAAACCTGTATATCTATATGAAAAATAAGGCTGTTGACTATTTTGGGGTAATTTTTTTTTAACATGAAGTATACTGGCTTACAGTTTTTTATTTAAATTTATTTCCCATCCTACGGGGTTAAGATCCCTTCAAAATACTTTAATGTTTTCCACCAGGTGACGACACTTTCCCCGTATTCCATAGCAACAAATCTATAAAAATTGGAAAGGAAATCATTTTTTTTCTATTGTTTTGATCAAAACCCCACAGAAATGGTTCAGAAACAGTGTAGGTGCCTATATTTGACTCTCTCAGGGTTGTGTAAAAATACTGGATGATTATTTGTTGACATGCAGCAAGAAGCTCCTGGGTATGAATCTGGACTCTGATGCTTTTGCGGTTCTCAGTGGACCAAGGCCTCTGTTTAGAGATGTGATTATTAACTTTATTTGTTTTTATTTAGGCGTTTTTTTTACTTGAGAACAAGTGTGTGCTGAATGCTTTTCAATATGAGCCTGAATGTGGCTGATAATTCTCATCATCACTGCAGCCTCAGTTGTAAGAAAGATGTCTATTTTTGTTTAATTGAGTTTTACAGCTTTTAAATAACTTTAAAAGTGGAAAACACCCTGATATGATTTATTTTGGCTTAATATTTTTACATCTCAATAACCTGATGGTTTAACATTTGTCTGCAGACTCTTTACATCCACTCTAAGTGCTCTTTGTGTGTCTGCAGGACTCAGTTTGAAGAGATGTGCGCTCAGTATCTAATGAGAGTGGAGACGCCACTGAAAACAGCCTTTGAGCAATCAAGTATGAACCTTTTAGAATATCCTCCCATTCTAGGAAACAGTGAAGGGGTTTTCTCATTAATGTGTCTGTCTCTGGGTAGAGTTGAGTCGGGATGACATCTATGCAGTGGAGCTCGTTGGAGGAGCCACGAGAATCCCTTCCATCAAAGACAGAATCACCAAATTTTTCTGCAAAGACATTAGCACCACCCTTAATGCTGATGAAGCTGTTGCCAGAGGCTGTGCACTTCAGGTTGAATTCCTCTCTGAGTTTCAACATATCTGGAAAACAGCCTCAGAATGCAGGATCTGCAGTAACTCTTTGTGTTTTTTTGTGTTTGGATGCAGTGTGCAATTTTGTCTCCAGCATTTAAGGTTCGGGAATTCTCCATCACGGATGTTGTTCCTTTTCCAATTACGCTCCGGTGGAAATCACCCACAGAGGATGGATTGGGGTAAATATGTGTTAAAAGCTTGATTTATTGAACAAACATGCTGAATTTTGGTTACTTTCTGTTTTCTAAAAGTAATTTTTTCTTCCTCTGTAGAGAGTGTGAGGTTTTCAGTAAGAATCACCCAGCTCCTTTTTCTAAAGTGATCACGTTTCACAAGAAGGAACCCTTTGAGCTGGAGGCGTTCTACAGCAGTCCTCAGGAGCTTCCCTACCCGGACCACAGGATAGGTACTGGTGCTGATTCTGCCATTCTGCTGCTTTTACAGATAAAAGGAAAGATAACCCACAGAAGTTTAAAGATTCCCTCTGTTTTGGGTTTTTATTACCTAAGTAAATATCAGAGTAATTTTCATTTTCAATTTATGGTTTCTTTTATTGGGAGAAAAGGTCATTTAAAACACTTTGGTTCAGTGTGAAAGGTAATAAGGCCCCTAAGCCTGATAACTGATTGTGCTGCTCTTTGATATCAGAATAAGACATCAGGTATTTTTTGACAGCTGTAGTAAGTCTTTAAATGTCTCTATAGAGGTATTTTAACCCAATCATGCATGCAGAATAATTTTAAATAGGCCACATCTGCGAGTTTTTTCCAGCCCACCTCTTTAGGATGAATTTTATGAGCAGATAAAGTCAGACACGGTCATGATTTTCTCGTTTAGTATTTTTGGATAGACAACAATTAACGGATCCATCAGTTATAGAAAATTGTCTTGGACCTAAAGCTGTAGAGCTGCTCCAGACTATTGCATTAACATCACCATGTTTAAGTATCAGTTTAAGGTCATTTTTCTACAATGTCTTTTTATATTTTACACTGAATATAACAGGTGACACATCTTCTCACAAGTCATGGAGATCATCAGGATTTTCTTTGGCAAATCTGAGATGAGCTTCTGTGTTTTCGCTGTTTTTTTGTTCTAGAAACTCTTTATGTTGTACTTTTTAAATTTTGTGAGCTTGAGCCATCATTATCACTTTCTTCGAGTCCTTTGATTGACCAGCTCCCGGAAAGGTTCTCCAATGTTCCATGTTTTCCCCATCGGTGGACAAAGCTTTTCAGTTTTAGACTCTGTAACCTTTCACACACTGGTCGACGATATCAGTGACGGTTTCTCATCTGTTTTCTAAAGATCCATTACGTTTTAGGATCTGTTAGCTTACTTTATGTTATCAAGCACGTTGGGTTTTAAAGAGTCCTTGATTCTACAGATTTTGAAGGAACTGAATCTGCTGAAATTGGGCTCGGCATTGAAAAAAACTAGTTTTATCGCAATTAATTATTTAACAAGAGGGTGGTTACTTTTTCATAATGTGTCAGGTTGCTTTGAGTAATTTATTTCCCTTAATGAATGAAATAAATTGATCAGTACTGAAATGTTCGACCTGATGCATTTTAAGTACGATAAAATAGCTTAATGAAGGGGGCAAATATTTTTTTTACACTAATATAGCCTATGCCTTAAGAGACAGAGCTCTCTAAGTCTGTATAACCTGCCTGGTTTGTTTCCACCTATTACCAGGCTGCTTTTCAGTGCAGAACGTGGTTCCTCAGCCGGATGGAGACAGCTCTAAGGTAAAGGTCAAGGTGCGCGTCAACATTCATGGCATCCTCAGTGTGTCTAGCGCATCGCTGATCGAGAAGCTCAAAGGGGAAGCAGAGGACATGCAGATTGAATCTGAGCCGACAGCGCAGAATGAAGGCAAAGCAGAGGAGCAGGTACGGTTCTGGTCTATACAGCGACTGTGTTACACAGAAACTTGGTTGTATAATAGCTTCCAATATCCTCTTTGAAAGAGATGTTATCCCTAAAAATGGTATGCAACATCCTATTCGATTTTAACAGTTTCTGAATATCTTTAAGATTTTTTACTCATTTTAAGTCCATTACCAGAACAGTTTCGTACAGATAGGTTTATCTTTAACTTTTTACCCATTTAATTCTGCTCCTAGAATCTATCTGGAATTAAAAGCACTCTGCAAACTTTAGCATCTCAGCTGTAAAAAGAAAATAAACATCCAGTTCAGAAATCAGGACAGTGAGAGTCCTTTAAACTGTCCAAATGTATTGTCTTGATGCAGAATTTGCACGTATTGTGCTTAAATAATAATAATGTTATTTCAAACGTTGCATCCAAGTATTCCTTTGCGTTTGCAATATTAAACACCTGACAATGCAGTGGTGTTTGGGATTAGAGATACGGTGCTGCTCTAGTGGAGTCTGATGCATAACAGCAAACTTTGCAAAGAAGCAGAGTTGATCTACATTTCAGGTATTTTGTTCCACACATCCTATCTTTAAGACTTGCTCTGATTTCTGTATAAATAGGAAAGTCCATGTAGTAACTACCTGAACTTTAATTCTGCATTCGCCTACATAAGAACTCATGTTCATTTATGTTTACTGTATTAAATAACTGAATGTGTTTTTTTGCCGTAGAATAAAATGCAGGTAGAGCAGGAGGGTCAAAGCCAGGGAGATCAACTGAATGAAGACAGCAGCTCCTGCAGTAAGGTAAGTCAGCCGTTATCTGATACAGATTTACAGTCTTTAAACCCTGGTCCTCATGACTCGCTGTCCTGCATGTTTCAGTTGTGTGTAGGCTCTTGTATTCATGTATTAAATGACATCATCTCCTTGGTCGCATGAAAAGACCTACAGACACATTTAAAACAAGCAGGACAGCAGGTACAGAGAACCGTAGCGATTTTGAATTGTTGCTTTGATGCGTTAATTCTGGTCTGTGGAAACCTTTTAAAGGTCACTCTGGTGGCCATAAATTCAAAGGAACCCCTAATGGGCCAAAAACGCCGGTCTATAGATTACTTTGACATAAACTGTATCTAATCTTATGTTCAGCATGCTTATAAAGTAGTAGGGATGTCCTGATACAACTTTTTAATTTTTGATACGATACTGATATTATAGTTTTGAGAATTTACTGATACTAATATTGACCTGATATGATATAAGCAAAAATTATACATGATAGTATTACTTGTTTTGTACTGTAGAATCTTAGAACATGCTTGATCAAGTGGATTTTCTAAAATTGTGGTAAATAGTCAGCAACATAAACGGAAACAACTGACCTATGTAATATTAACCAATGAGATACAGAAACCTTAAACAGTAGCAGAGTGTTTCTATCATCAGACCGATATAATCCAATTTTAGTTTTTTGCCTACTGTCTGATGTCGGATTAGGATACCCTGATAAAGAGGGATAAGTTAAAACAAATTGATTAAAATCTACTGGCTGCTGTTGGATTTCTTGACTTCCGTACTGCTTTTGATATTGTAGATCACAAACTATTCCTCGTGAAGCTGTCAGCTTGTGACTTTAAAACATCATCTATTAACTCCATGAGTAGCTATCTTATTGAAACAGTGTGTTATGTTTGATGGTATTTGTTCAGATTATAAAACCTGAATGTTTCAAAGCAAAGTGTATGATAATGGGCTCTAAATATTCTGTAAGACAAACTAAAATGTTGCAGATTGTTGTACAAAAGCAATCAATTGAACAAGCAGAAGAAGCCAAGCTAATGGGAGTCCTAATACTTTTTCTTTCTGGGTCTGCACAAATTAGGAGGATCATAAGTAAAATGAGCAAAAATATTGTTATAATATGTCTAAATGCACATTTAATGCCTTTGGAAATAAGAACATTAGTACAACAACTTTAGTTCTTTGTCATCTTGAATATGGTTCAACATTTTGGTCAAATGCTTCAGGAATAGAAAAAATCTGGATAGACTGCATGTGGTTCAAAATAAAGCTGACTGACTGGCACTTGGATGTCATTGTAGAACAGACGTCAGTTTCATGCTTCAATGCCTATCAAGGATCAAAGTCCGTGACAGACCATCATCATCTTCTTTCTTTTGATTTTGTTTTTCTTTCAAGATATTGCAATTTTGTATTTTTTTTTTGTATTTTCTACAAAAATATGATTTTATTGTTATGTTTGTGGTGCAGGAAGAATAGTCTCTACTACGGCAGAGACTAACGCGGATCCTTCAATAAAAAAATAAAGGACCTCTGTTTTACTCTGTATGAGTCACACCAATCCTAATGTGTCCTTAATGCCCAGATAATTGATGCTAATGCTAATCCTGCAGATCTCAAACACACAGTTCACACTATCTGTACTCGTTAAAAATTATGAAAGAATTAGTTATGATTTTAATTTGTGTGTTTTGATGTAAATGCAGCCAAAACACATGTTTAATGTGTGTAAATCCATTATTCTGTACAAGGAAGGGGCAGCTGGAGAAAAACAGGACCCAACAGCTGGAGGCAGCAAGCCAAAAGTCAAGGTGAAGAGTATTGATCTTCCCATTGTGGTCAACAACATACGGCAGCTGGATGGAGACGTTCTCGCTAACTTTGTGGAGTATGAGGTGAGGGACACTGTTGCCTTTGAAAAGCTGATTCATTCAGTCTATGCTTAATGTAAGGAAGACAGAGAAAAGTTGCTGAAAGGGGAACATCTGCATGATAAAAGCAGAACATCAATACTTCCAATGCAATGACCCTTCTCTGCCATAGAGAACTATTTGACTTTTGAAGCATCCTGACTGTCTGCCTCAGTGTTAGGTGCTGCTTCACAAGGAGAGTAGGTTTGGTTCAGTTTGCCTGCATCATTGAAGCCTCCAGCATCGTTCACCCACAACAGAATCTAATTAAACTAAAGAAAAAAAAGCTCCAAAACTGAAATATATGCTAGATCAAAATGTAAATATTGGAAAATGTTCAAACTGAAATGAAAATTGAGGCAAACTGATGTACATAAGATATGAAAGATACAATACATAAACAATATCAGAAGAATGATTAGAAAAGGTAAGGGAAAATTTGCAACATAAAAAAAACTGTTGAAATATGGAAAAATACCACACTCAATAAAATAAGTGTGCACTTGAGTAGGATCATTTTAAGAAATATTCAAAACATCAATGTATATTCCATGCATTAAACAGCAAGGATGTGAATCCTTACTGAGTTTGTTCAAGCAGTGATGGTTATAAAGTCTAATAACAGCTGCTGGGAGGAAAGATCTGTGATAACACTCCTCTGTCTGTCCATGACAGAGCTCTCCAGCTATGTGGCAATTAATAACCCTACAGCACATCCTATTTCATTCCTCTTAGATAAGAGAGTGTTTGTGTGTTTTTCTGTCCTGGACTGGACTGCTGTTCTGATTCTACATGGCCCTCACCCAATATGAACTGTAGATATGTTTTTTAGAGCACTGAATATTTTTACCTTTTCCCTTCCAGCGTCAGATGATTTGCCAGGACAAACTAGTGAAGGAGCTGAACGATGCTAAAAATGCAGTGGAAGAGTACGTGTATGATCTGCGGGAAAAGCTCTGTGGGATTTATCAAAAGTACATCAGTGAGGAGGTATCTTTACATTTTTTTTTACTTTATCATAGCAAAGACTTGTATATCTGAGTGGATAGACCAACGCAGTGCTCTTGATATTTATTACAGGACAGTAACCGGCTGACGCTGATGCTGGAGGACACTGAGAACTGGCTGTATGAGGAGGGAGAAGACCAACCAAAACACATCTATGAGGAGAAGTTGGGCGCTCTCAAGGTTTGCCTTCATAGCTACATTTTTAGATGACGTTTCTACAATCTACTTGGAACCTGCAGGTTTTATTAATGTCGTTTGATTTTGCAGAGGTTTGGTGAGCCCATACAAGAGCGACACAGAGAGAGTGAAGAAAGGCCGAGAGCTTTTGAAGAACTGGGGAAGAAACTGCAGCTCTACATGAAGTTTTTGGATTCTTATAAACAAAAAGTAGGCTTTCGAAACTTGTATCCCACTTTTTAAATCCTTAAAGAACCTAAAATGTTTTGTAAATGACCTCTTATTTTCTGAAGGATGAACGTTTCTCACATTTGAGTCCTGAGGATGTGAGCGCTGTGGAGAAGTGTGTGCATGAAAGCATGGGCTGGATGAACAACAAAATAAATGCACAAAGCAAAGCTGCAATAACTCAAGACCCAGTGGTTAAAGTAGCAGAAATAATTGCAAAAATCCAGGTATGAACAGACATTTAACTAATGTTTGCTGGTGAAGTTTAGACATGACAATTTTACTGACTGCAGGTTTCCTTCCAATCTAGGAACTGGACGATGTTTGTGGTTCTGTTACCAACAGACCAAAGCCGGCTGCGGAGGAGGATGCTGACGTTAGCGATCCGAACAGTGGAGCTAACAACGGACCCGCAACCAGACAGGAAGCAGATGGGAAGGGAAACCAGCACCCAAAGCCGGGAGCTAAACAGATGGAGGTAGACTGAGGACCAGACTGACAATCATCACAGCCTTTTCCATCACACTCCTCCTAGGAAGTAGAAACACAAAGCTGGGCTCACGTCTCAGTCGTCGCCAGCCTCTTCAGTGGATTGTTATCGTGTCCTCTCCCAGTGGACTTCAAGCCTTCAAACCGTTCATTCCCATGTGTGACAGTGCTGTGCTTTACTCTCTCACATCTTCCACATGCAAAGAAAAGAGTTCTGTAACTGGTTTTACTCAGATTTTATCAGAAAGATCCATCCAGCATCACCTGTAATCCCAAAGACCAGTAAAAATAATAAGTACTGTTCAAGTACTGCAGAGCAACTAGTTCACATGCGAGAATACAAATCCTGTATATGTATCTGTTTCTATTGGGTTGAAGTGATGCTTATGTCTAGAAATTGTAAATAGGATTTTAGTAAATAAAATCAGACTGCATATATACGTACATTGATGTCTTATTCTTTTGTGTTTGTTTGTGTGTGTGTGTTTGTTTGTTTTGTTTTGTCAATATAGCTGTGAGAATCGATGTCTCAGAGCTACAGAAATAGCCCTACAGATTTGTTTTCACAAGCAGACCACTATGGTTGCTGCCATAAAGGTCTGCTTGGTAATTATAAATGAAATTATATTGAACATGGAGGAAGAATTTAGAAACAAAATATGTTAAAATGAGTTTAAGATTTGTTTTTAGTTTTATTCCAGTAAAGCTGTATACAATAATTGCACCATATAGTATGATCTTAATATGTTCCAAAAATGAAAAAAACATTCTTCTGAAAGGAAAGATGCCTAAAATTGGTCACTGTCTGTGAACAGTTTAATTAATACATTTAACCTTGGTAACTTTCTGAACTGACTGCGAAAATAAATACTTTTTTAGGGAGGGGGGTGTTAAATATAACATTTATGTGATACACGTGTATGTAGAAAAATAAACAACAATTACTTACTGTGTTATTCCTCTTTGTTTACAATTTATGCTTGAATTCGTGAAACAATGACAGGATTCAGCACAAGAGATGAGCGCGGACACACAAAAATTATGTACGGAGCCTTTAAATGGGGGCGTGGTTTAGACAAATGTTGCCAAGACACGCAGCTTGTGACGTAGCCACAGAGTAACGGGCGGATATTTTCAAAATGGAAGAAATGTCAGACTTTTGGAGGGGAACGGGAGCTCTAAGTTTGTTTACCCTCTGAGAGCCGCTGCTCCTGGGCTTCATGCTTTCTGACGACAGAAGAAATTTTTTACAAACCCACGCGGACCCACGAGGTCGAAACCCGGCAGGATGAGCGTTTCAATCGGCGACAAGATCGAGGTAAGTCCCTTTGTTAGGCTAACGCACACAGCTAGCGCTGACTGCGGCTGGTGAAAGGGGCGTCGAGAGCTATAAGTACCATCAACTAGCTGGGTTGTTATTATCGTTAATATCAGTAGAAAAGTACATTAAAATTTTTTTCTGTTAATCAAGAAATGTGTTTAATATATTTAATAAATACTGATATATCACCAGGGTGAGGAAAGAGGATGGAATTAGTTTTAGCTAACAGCCTTGGCTGTTATTGCTATGGCACCATCACCATCATCATCACTTTTGTCAACATATTATTGTTGTTATTTTTGGCATGATCGAGATAACCTTATTTTTATAATCGAAGGTAATGTATTTATTGATAATGGCAATGACTGATAGAAAAATAATTATCGACTGATCTTTATACGATGATAATGCATTATTTTTACGTTATTATTATTATTGTCATTATTGTTATTAATATTACAGTGAATGGCCATGTTTTTTTTTTTTTTGGTTAACTATCAGACGCTTTCTAGGGAGCTGATCATAGCATCAGTTGCTAACACATCCCGCTGCCTAGAAACGGCAGTTTTCTGTCCTCCAGCGGGGAGAAAGCCGGGATAATTAAAGGTTTTGATTGGCCAGATGGCAGCGTCTGTGTTTCTGACAGTTGCGGTTTGTTGTGGTGGGATTTGGTCTCGTTACCTGCTGGTGTGACCCTTCCTATTAGGGTACAGCATGTCGCATGTAAGAGGAACAGCGATGTGTGATCAGATTATAAATCTCTATAAAAGTTTGTATGACGAAAACTTTACCAGCCGAAATGACAAGGACTATGTTTCATATCTCGAAGGGCTTCATATTGAGGTGCGTGCTTTTAAAATATGCTGCTTCAGCGTTCAAATGCTCATCTAAAGTCTAAACATTTATGTTTTGTTTGTATGTTTCCTTCTGTTTTTGTAGGATTTTAAGGTCCTCACCCTCCTTGGCAAAGGCTCTTTTGCATGTGTTTACCGGGCAAAATCTGTCAAAACAGGATTGGAGGTTGCCATTAAAATGGTAAGGTCATTTTCTTCTTGGAAATACAAGCTGTTGCCAGCAACTGACAGTTACAAGTGTAAATTAGTACAGTTGGATTATTAGACCTTGGTTACCTCCCCTGGGCTTCTGTTGGTCCCCCAACTATCCACGAAGACGCTCCCAGTTGGTTAGGTCTTGTTTTACAACAGATTGGCTATTAGCTCCTGGAATGAAACGCTCCCAGCAGCTCAGTCCCATAGTGCATGTTAATCCTTTGATAGAAGGGGTATAATTACCTGTGTTATTTCCATCTGTAGATCGACAAGAAAGCGATGCACAAAGCTGGCATGGTCCAGCGTGTGACAAATGAGGTGGAGATTCACTGCAGACTCAAGCATCCCTCAATCCTCGAGGTAAAGTTTGCTGGATAAGTTAGAGGTTTTAGAGTAAATACAGTACTTCACCCCAGGTCTTCATACAACCTTTGCTCTGATGTCTTTAGAGTGTTTTTTTTGTCATAAAAAGTTCGTGACAGAAAAATGCACAAGAAGTTTAATTTTCATTTTAGTTGGAGTTAAACATGAAATTTTTAAAGTTCAATCACGGTTTAGGTTTATCCATTGTTGTTCTAACAAGTCCCAAAAGTTGTAATAAATTAAACTTGGCAGCAAGAAAATGGTTCCAACCGCTGTCCATAATACACATTTATCTTAAGACCTTAGCAAAGAATTTTTGTTGAATATTCGATGAAATAGACTTTCCCTGAATATCTTGGAATAGATGTTTTCATAATATTTAGGTGAAGATTTAAAACAAAAATCCACAAGATGTATATTTTTTTTATTTGATACACGAACATCATCTTATTCTACATTTGCTAAACAATTTAACAGATGGATTTTTGGTTTTTAATAATGCTGTCTATAATTGCTGTTTTGATACATAGACTTAAACAATGTTATACTGATCTAGTCCACTAGATATGGTAGTAATGAACATAAAGCTTTATTGCACAGTAGTAGTACGATTCCCTGAACATCACTCCAACCCAATGCATGATGCTCTTAGAGGAATCAAGAGCTCCTTCAGTTTTAGGTTGCTGTATCCTGAGTGTGGGGGGAAAAAACGTTATTGCAAGTCTTTCCATCCAGCAGATTTGTGTAAATCAGCCTTGGTCCAAGCAAACCAACTAAAGGGTTTACAAGTTTCTTTTTTTAAAAATGACCAGATTTAGCCATGAACACAAGGTTATCCAGGGAAGCTAAAATTGTATGCCTCATGTATCTCCAAAGCTCTACAACTACTTTGAAGACAGCAACTATGTGTATTTGGTGTTGGAGATGTGCCACAATGGGGAGATGAGTCGCTACCTGAAGGAGAGGAAGATGCCTTTCTCTGAAGATGAAGGTGAGCAGCGGTTTCTTCTGATATTTACTTAAATGCATTAAATATGTTCCAGTTTCATCATTATTGTCTTCTTAAACTATTGTTTGATTTCTGTCTGCAGCCAGACATTTCATGCATCAGATCGTGAAGGGAATGTTGTATTTACACACTCATGGCATCTTGCACCGTGACCTGACGCTGTCCAATCTCCTGCTATCAAGCAACATGAACATTAAAATAGGAGACTTTGGCCTCGCCACTCAGCTCAAACTGCCGAACGAGAAACACTTCACCATGTGTGGGACCCCGAACTACATCTCCCCGGAGGTGGCCACCCGCAGCGCTCACGGCCTGGAGTCCGACGTCTGGTCTCTGGGCTGCATGTTCTACGCCTTTCTGATGGGCCGCCCTCCGTTTGACACCGACACGGTCAAACACACTTTGTCCAAAGTTGTTCTTGGGGAGTACGAGATGCCGAGCCACGTTTCATTAGAAGCTCAGGACCTGATCCATCAGCTCCTCCAGAAAGACCCTGGCCTGCGGCCCAGCCTCTCTGCAGTGCTGGACCACCCGTTTATGACCCAAAGCCTGCTAGTCAGGACCAAAGAACTGAGGCTTGGCGATGACAGCTCCATCGACAGCGGCATCGCAACTATCTCAACGGCGTGCACCTCCTCCGCTTCGGCCAGCAGCGGCTCCCGTCTCCATCGGAGGACCAAGCACGTGATTGGTCCGACTCTGCCTAACCGCATGGCGTCGGTTCCTCCGCGCCAGCCCACCAGTTTCGAAGACGGGGGCCAGCTGCACCAGCAGTACCCCTCAGACAGCTTCTGCAGGGGGCGGGACGCTCATGTTGGGGAGAGTGGACGGCCATATTCCAGGTTCCTCAGGAGGGCTCACTCGTCAGAACGCTTCGGTTCTACAGAATCGGGACAAACCTCCTCGCAGCATGAGCTCGGGAGATGTCATTCAGAGGAGACTCTGTCTGCTTTAGGACGGCCCTTCTTCCCCTCGTCCTCCACTCCTCATTCTTTTTCGGATCACGGCAGGCTTCCCTCCCCTCCTGTCAAACAGTAGGCCCTCCGTCTATTTATCTCATCTCCTCCTCAGGTCTCAGATTAAGCTTTAATAAAGGCTCTGGCTTTGTGTTTCAGCTCGGGCTTTCTGTCAGCTCAGATGGTTCATCCACCATCCTCCCGGAATCAGGACCTCGAAGGAGTTTCTAACTGGCTCAACAGTGAGGGTAAATCTTTGCTTTTTAGTCAGTGTTTGCTAGATCAGGGCTCTGACTAACATTTTAATAGTTTTTTTGTCTCTGCAAATATTAGAACCAGCTGAAGTCATGATTCTTAGCAGAAGTTCATCAGGTGCCTTAGAGTGAGATGTTAAAATGTTGCCTTTTCCTCAGGTTCAGGGTCGAGACCCACAGATGGCAGCGGCGGCAGCTTCCACAGCAGAGGACCCTCTGGGGTTCACAGCTCCTGGTCTGAGCCCATGGGCCGAGGTCAGCAGCAGCACCTGTATACTGAGTCATCCCGGGAGATCCCACCAGGAACAGACTACCAGCCTCCTCATAGCAGGGAGCAAAACCCCCCCTCAGCCAAACCCAGAGGGGAGAAGCAGAAGAAGACGCTGAGAGACATTGTTCCTCCTCTGTGCGCCTACAGACTGAAGCCCATCAGGCAGAAAACCAAAAATGCAATTGTGGGATATAATTCTTACTCCATTTCATACTCGGTGATTTAATTGTTAATGCATCCTGATGCTTAGTCATCTTTTTTGTTTTATTTCAGGTGAGTATCCTAGAAACTGGGGAAGTCTGCATGGAGCTTCTAAAATTCCAAAACGGCCAAGAAAGGGTCAAAGAAGTCCTGCGTATCTCTTGTGACGGCTCCATGGTACGGTCACATGATGCACGCAGCAGTAACCTTTATGAAACGACCTTTATTAAACATGGGTGTTGTTGTAGGTAACAATATACCAACCTAATGGTGGGAAGGGGTTTCCAGTGTTGGACTGCCCACCAGCGCCTCCAGAGGATATTCTCATTTGCAGCTATGATGACCTTCCAGGTAATTAAACGGTCCTGCAACTAATGAATATCAAAAACTAGACAACAAATAAAATAAGAATTTATTATTAACAATAACCTGTTTTTTTAATTTACGTTTATTTTAAACCTGCTATGAGTTTCCTTGAGTCTGTGTTATCGATCATGTCTTACTGAAGATGGAAGCAGATTTTTAATTATTTCTAGTTTGCTATATATGAAATACAACATGTCAAATAGTTATCAGACATAAATAACTTTAAAAAATGGTGATATGTTCATTGCTTATGTGATGAACCTTTGTTTTGCAGAAAAATACTGGAAAAAGTACCAGTATGCCTCCAGGTTTGTGCAGCTTGTGAAATCCAAAACCCCTAAAGTGACTCTTTACACCAAGTATGCCAAAGTCATGCTGATGGAAAACTCCCCCAATGCAGACCTGGAAGTCTGTTTCTATGATGGTGAGACCCAGATGTTTGGCAGGTGTGGTGGGCTCGTTGCTGTGGAGAAAGGCTGAACTAACGCTGTCATCTTTCAGGAGCAAAAACCCACAAGACGTCTGAACTGGTGCGAGTGGTGGAAAAGAGTGGGAAGTCGTACACCGTGAAGGGAGAGGTGGGTCTGAGCGGCCTGAGCCCTGAGAGCAGGCTTTACGTGGAGCTGTCCGACGAGGGCCACGGCATGTGTTTGTCACTGGAGGCCGCCATCACTGCGGAGGAGCAGCGAAGCACCAACAAAGTCCCCTTCTTCCCCATAACTATCGGCAGGTACTGAGAGAGATGTTCTGTTTTATGTTAGGAGATTCTTTTTCTCCCTTAAATGAGATGTGATCATTTGTGTTAACCCGTACAGGAGACCGGCCAGCTCCGAGGCCCCCTCCTCAGCATCGGTTCCATCACAGCAGACCCCTCCTGACCCG
Organism: Jordanella pulchra; assembly: GCA_034780135.1. Lineage (NCBI taxonomy): Eukaryota > Metazoa > Chordata > Actinopteri > Cyprinodontiformes > Cyprinodontidae > Jordanella > Jordanella pulchra. The sequence continues at coordinate 50,086 of JAUZNJ010027732.1, read as the reverse complement.
GCGGCGCACCCTAAACCCCCACAGATCACTCCTTCAGTAAGAATCCCAGCCTGCATTAGACACCAGCCAGTTCACATTAAAAGGATAATTGGGGCTCTCTGTCTTTCAAAAAGAAATCATATCGGGACCAGAAACCCATAACGACAGTTTACTTTAAACCCGTTTTTATTCCTTCGTTGTCTTTTAAAGGAGGTCAGACTGCGACTGCAGCACTGGCAGCCCCGCTGAGTGACCACATATGTGCTCGGGGAGGTTTGTGTTATTGGATTTCTGTTTGATCCTTTTTCTGCTTGCAGATGATTTCCTACGACGGGTCAGATTTCACCTCAGCCAGCATGAGCAAGAAGGACTCTCCAGTCCGACAGGACTTGGTTCAGAGCACAGGAAAGGTGGTCAAGTCGATCTTTGTGCCTAATGTTGGATGGGCATCACAGGTAAACGATTATAGAAACTTCTGAACACTGATCAGCCAAAGACTGAATCTATTGCTAAATCGCTGGGTTTGGTTTTTTTTGGGGGGGGGTTTACTCCTGAAGCTGACTAGTGGAGAGGTGTGGGTCCAGTTCAACGATGGCTCTCAGCTGGTGGTCCAGGCGGGGGTTTCCTGCATCTCGTACACATCTGCAGATGGCAAGATCACCAGGTACACTACAGAAACTGTTGTGGTTATCAGCAAGTGGAAGTTGGGATGTAGCAGCGATTTTTAAATGTAGCTAACTCCCTTTCTGAGTCATTTAGGGTTTTAGGTTGTATTTGGTAACAATATGCAGTGATTTTTTTATTTTTTATTTTTCTGTACCAAAACAAATGTTAGTCTATAATCCCGCTATCTGACCTGTTGCACCCCAGCCTACAGCAGGCGCTCCCTGATGATGCCACTTCCTGTTCCAGCTTCTAACCCACTGCGTCTCATCTGCAGGTACAAGGAGAACGAGAAGCTCCCAGAGCACGTCAAGGAGAAGCTACACTGCCTCTCCACCATCCTCGGACTGTTGGCGAACCCAACGCCTCGTCACCCCCCCGGCTGCAGAGAACCACATTAGCATTAGAGACCCATAGGAACTTTACCTCTGCTGAGGCTGTAAATACTCTCTGTGTGTGTTGGCCGTTTTTACCTGTACAGAAAACTTATTATGAAAAGATTTTATTTTTATACCTTTGTATAGTGTCTAAAATAGCTCTGTTGGGAAAGTTTTCTTGTCTCATGAACTTGGTGATGCAATAAACATCTGGAGGGTGGAGAACAAGGTGCTTGATGTTTGATATTAAAAAGAATTTCTATTAAAAGTGAAAAACATTGAAGCTCCCTGACCTCTAAAGAGTTTTATAACCTAAATGATTAACACTCAGTTCATCAGACAGAGGAGGTTTCACATGTTTATTTTGCCGGTTGAACTGGCCCTTTAATTAAAAAAAAAAAAAAAAGGTCAAAATTATGGATCTTAATTACAGAACTCTTACAAAACATACTATATGGAATTTAGCCTCGGTGCATATAATAAGACACCCAAGAAGTAAACATTGAGGTGAAAGTGGGAGCAGGAAATGGTCTGAATCTCAGGTTATGTTTTTTTTTTTTTAATCAGAATGAAGCACAGGAGGAAAAAGCACAGCGCTGTGTACGGATATCAGCCTTTCCCGAATACAACGGGGATGCATTACATTCACCTGAACCTGATGTCAACCCAATCAGATGGGTTAGGGATTTCTACGTTCCAATGAGGCTGCAGAAACAATTGCTTAAAATGGAGAAACCGGAAGGAATGATCTCAGGTTTAAGAAGCAGACTCAGAGGAATGCAATCATTTACAGACCAAACAGCAGTACTGCTTTCGTTTTGATCATCAACATGCGAGCCGTTTTACTGTAAAATATCCACATGTTCAAAAACATTACTGTTCTCATATTATTTATATAAAACTTTTCCCATAAAATCTCAATAAAATAAAGTTACTCTCATTAGATGTTAAGACAAAAGTATAAACAAGCTGGAGTAAAAAAAAAAAAAAAAAAAATCACAGTGAACACTGGGAACAAGAGCTGGACATCCCATCATGGATACAGCAGCTGGAAGAGGAGCCGGGTCAGAACTGAGCTTGGAGCGAAGCGACTGACTGGACTTCTGCAGAAGAGGATAAGGGACGGGACAACTACAGACTCCCCCTCGTTCTTTCTATTCAACCTGCAAACGTTTAGGACTTAAAGAAAAAGTGTTGTTTTAAAGTGACGTGGCTGTTTAAGGAGACAATCAAATCACTGGAATATTAGGGGGAAAAAAACAAAACTCTCCTGGAATTTCTCTGCAGGCGTTAAAAGAAGGGGAATGTGGTGGCAGAGAACCAAGCCGAGGCTCAGAAGCTGCTTGTTGGGACACCAAACATCTAGAGCTGATGAAAAGGAAATCAGTCGAAAGGCTGCAGAAAACTTGGTCAAGTGATCATGGATGTTTACGTTTCTGTCACCAACAAAAGAATTTCATGGCACTTTGAGCAACAAACCGCTCCCATTAGTTCAAACTAAACTCGATCTGACCCCAAAGTCCCCGGCCGTTGGCCGGATTCAATCTACAGCAGCCTGGGATCTGTGGAGGGACGCTGGAATGCCGTCTCTTCTTCCCTTTCACTTCCACAGAGTGGTTCTAACCCGAGAACAAGCCAACAGGAGCAGGACCTGTTGTTTTGGTGGATGTGCTTCAGTCTGAAAGTTTCCCCAGCTCGGTTCAGGCCGTCCCCGTTTGCTACCTCATCTGGGCCCTTTCTTTACAGAGATCCCACACAGGAGAAAACTGAGATCAGCTTTTAGGTTCCCGCAGGCTCACGTTACAGTACTGAGACAGTCTTATCAGACAGAACCGAATGTACAAAAAGGCAGAGAGGAAGGAAACTTACACCCAATCACCAACAGTTTCAGTAACCACAGAGGAAAAGGCCTATCTTTGATTAGATACATTATTAACATCATTAATTACTGATTATTATTCGTCATTATTATTATTACTGTCACCACTGTGATTTGTTTGTTAAGGAATCAAGCGGGCCGGGCTCAGTCACTGGGAGGAGGCCTTTGTGGCTATCGTAGAGACGCAGTGCTGCTGGAAGTTGGGAGACACGGCTGAGTTGCAGCCCAGTCTCTGTAGCTCTTTCCCTCGAACGCTGTTGCAGCAGCAGCAGGGGGCCGGAGGGGCGGCGCCACCGCTCACCGCCAAGCCTATGGGCTGCTCGCTACCAGGAGCAAAGTCGGGATTTTGGCTCTGCAGAATGCCGCTGATGTGACTCAGCAGGTCATTGAAGAACTCTGGGACGCCCTCGTAGCCTGGAAACATAGAGGGACGTTCAGGAACACAGTGGAAAGACAAGACAGTGTTGGTTTCTACCATGAAAACACATTTTCTCTTTTAATGGAACAGCAATACTCCAGCTGCTTTGTTAAAGATTTGATGCATAGACACGGTAAGGCATAGTTTATAGGAAAGTCAGTATTTAAATGACAAAAGAATGTAAATAATCAAGTTTTTCTACCTTCCTTCTATGTGTCCTTTGTTTTCACCTCATGGCATTCCATCCTTCCTCCCCTTTTCTTGTGTCCCTTCTCCCCTACTTTTCTTATGTCCTTCATTTTTCTCCGTATTGTGTGCAATGATCTCCCCATTTAGCTTTTTAAAGCTGTTAAATTCAGCTTAAATAAACGTCTACAGCGAAATCTGGGAGGAATTCTGCTCAAACCTGAACAGACTGTTTTCTCTCATCTATCAAACAGGATTTTTCTCGTTTACAATTCTATTAAATAACTCATAATTAATATTGACAGTTTGATCTGTAAATAGAGAAAACATCCAGAAAGAAAAGAACAGCCTTCGGTTTGGTGAAGCGTGGTTTTTCCTTCTTCGGTGGATGAACCTGTTGATTTCCTCACTCTGAAAATTTCTGCTCTGATTTATTAGTTTTGAAATGAAGACATAATAAAGGGGATTATTTTTTCCCTTTAAACTTCAATTCTGTAATGAAATCTGATCTGTATATATTACCTACGATGTTAAAACCAAGTCAGCTGAAATCCAAGGTCCAATGGTAAATTAAAAGCTAACCTAAACTCTGAAGCTGCCTGGATCAGAGCAACGCTGCAGCTCTGGGTCGTCTCCATGATGATCCAAAACAGCTCAGGATTTACAGAAGTGAGAGGAGGCCATGATTGTTACACAAACAGACTGAGACACACACCAGAGCACAGGGTTGCCATGAAGCAACTAGGTTCAAGCTGAACAGCGTTCCGGGTCTCGGGCCAACAACCAAACAGAGATGATTTAGACCAACAGAACCTGCCGTTCTGCCAAACGAGGCCTGGACGTACCGGGGAAGGCGTTGATGTCAATGACGGCGTGTTGGCCCGTCTGGTTATTGATGATGACGTCGATGCCGAACAGGGACACGCCCAGAGCCTGCCGCAGTGACCTGGACAACTCCCTGATGACATCATCGCAGGGCGGTTGGGACACCCCCTCCACGTTCTCCCTCTGAGGTCAACATGAGACGTTTTTAAACAAAAACAAATAGAAACATTAACGGAGGAGTGATGCATGATGGTATGTGGGACCCACCGAGGTCAGGTCAGAGGACGACTCGGGTTTGGAGACGTTGTGGCTGTTGAAGAAAATGGCTTTCCTTTCTGAAAGTAGAGAAAAAAAAAGAAGAAAAAATCAAGAAAAACAAAACGCAGGTAAGTTTCACATTATGGCCTGTAGGTGGCAGCAAAGCTCTGCAGTTACAAGGAGTCAACAGGTAACTGACAACTCAGTGCATTAAATTTTATACATGTATATATAACTAGAAAGCAGACACAAAGGAGTTGTGATACCAAAAGTCAAAGAATCTTCATTAAAAACAGCAATTTCAAAGTATCTACGTTGGACTAGTATGATTAGTCTTTGATTTGTTTGCCTCTTAAATTAACTTTTAACCTTTAGCATTCTGGTTTTTCTGTCATAAGAAAAAAACTCAGAAAAGGGCCCACTTTATTATTTGCTTACTCTCTAGACCAACCATGGTATTTAGTTTAGATCATGGTTCTTACAAAGTTAACCTGATGCCCAAAACCCTCAAGTATAGACCAAAAAAAGGATCTTTTTTTAAATTCTTTAAAACATTTTAACAATGAATTTCTTAACTTACTCAATATTAAAGTAAATATGAACGTAATTAATAAATTCCAAGTCTGATTTTTGCAAAGAAATGTTACATTTATAAATCTAAAGGATAAAAACATAGAAAGTTAGTTATTTCCCCCCAAATTAGCTTAATTTGATCTAATTTATTAGTTTATACATTTTTGTGATTTTTGGTTGCCTTTAAAAAAAATGGAATTTAATGAATAGATTCACCCAGGTCTTCTTTTGAGTGGGTGCACTTATTTTTAAAAAAAGTGGCAAAAAAGGAGACAATTTATTCTTGTAGCCTAATTTTTTATATTTTTTATTATGTTTGTTAAGATGATTTCAAACTATTTAAAAAATACATTTCCATAAACCACGTGTTTTGAGGGGCCAACTATCTGGGGGCTGTGAGTGGCCCCCATGCTGCCCTGTGGACATCCCTGATCCAGGATGCACCTCTGGAGGATCCTGCTTCAGCTGTTTAATGTGGATCACATTTTCCTGCACAAAGTAACTGTTGCTTTGCAAAGATAAACAAAGCAGCTTACTACACCACAGGTGAAAACGCTTTGCATGAGAGCTTCCACTCTGCAACATGCAAATCCTGAAGGTGTGCATCCAGACGACGGCAATGCGCCGAGGAGGAAAAGCTGTGTTTACTCTGAGCAGCACAGAAAACCTTCTGCAGCCCTTAAAAGGCCATCAGGTCTGATCGCTGGGACATTAGAGCCGTTTTATGAGCTTTTTTATTGGGTGATCTGAACGAGCAGAGCAGATTGTACCGACGGACCGACGTGGATGTGTGCAGCCTCCAGACTCCTCAGCCGCTGCTCACCTGCAGGGCCAGCAGGGAAGTTCTTCAGGGAGGGCCTCTCCACCACAGTGTAGGACTCTCCCACCACAAACACTTTGTACAACACGGCGTTGTGGTTGATGAAGCTCTGGATCACACATGGGGGCTTCACGTCCTTCATGTCCTCTTCACTGAAGATAATGGCCATCTGTGGACAGGGGAAAGATGCTGCTGAACCCAGTTAAACCTTAACACCCATCGATGCTGTTTGAGATCTGGGATGATGAATGTTTGTGGTTTCAGCCGACACAATGACACATTTATCTGATTCTGGTGTTTGAGCCGAGTTAATGGACAATCCTGTGACAGGTCGTGTTCTGTCTACTGGGAGTACAGCGTGTGCAGCTTCTCACCTCATGGGAGTTGGTGCCATGTGCCACACGGGTTTTGCAAACTGTGGAGAGAAGTCAGAGGGTCAGATCCCAAACAGGCCTATAGAATTTACCACTGAAACCAGTTCTGTGGATAAAACACGGCTCCACTCACTGAAGGGGAATGTGAGACCCTGCAGCTTGATCTGCTCCAGTATGTCCGGGGTGCACTCTGTGTTCAGGACCATGAATGGAGGAGAGCAAATCCTCTCATCTGATAAAAAAAAAAAAATGGAGAAGAATGATGGACTTTGAAAATATCTATTCATTTAGATGGTAGGCAAGCTACAACTAAACTTCCAGAGATCAGAATCAGACAGCTTTCCTCTGATTTGCTCGTAGGTACTCGAGTGTTTCCAGTCCTTTACATTAAATGCATCGGCACAAACAGGAATAACCTAATTATTGGTTAAATCTTGGAACTTTAGCTGCTCTTTTATAGGTTTGATGTACATAGTTTAAGGAATAGCTAATAAAAAGGAGGAAAGAGAAAGGTAAATATGATTAGGAATAATCAATTGTTTTACCTTCTTTTCAAACTTTCAGATTTACACTGCATGCAAATTTGCTGATTTCTTTTTTCTTCCAAGTATCCATTCCGTTTTCCTTGAAACACCATTTTTCTTTCATTCCTTTCCTTTCTTGTGTCCCTCCTCACCTACTTTATGTTCATTCTGTATAGTCATGTACTTCCAGCCCTTCACATCAAATGCATTAAAACTACTAACAACCTTTGTGTTTAGTTTGTATGACCAGTGGGCGGAGTTTGCCATTTTGGGAACCTAGGGCCGTTTTTGTGAAAGAGCCCTTCACCAAATCCACCCTAATGCCCCTTTAGGCCCTATGTGTAAGAGATTGTGTAGGGCTTTTACAATTCCCATACTGCAATACTGTCAACCACACAGTTGTGTAACATTTTTAACGCAGTTCCTCCCAGGCCTCCACAGCTGAAGAATCTAAGATATGAGTCTACAGCTTTTAATGACTAATTTGAATGTTCATCTGGAAGGAGGCGTCAATCAACATGCATGGCCTCGCTGTGTCTTCTGAGAATGACCGTCATTTCTTTTACAAGAGTTGTTCCCAATCTGTTGATCGTGGTGATTTTTATAGGCACCACCTTCTGTCTGTCGCTCCATGTTTTTCCATGCAGAGATGTCAGCGTGGTTACAAAGTGTTCTCAGTGTGCGCTGCTGAAATTCAGATTGCACGCAGGTGCATGTGTGCTAAAATGACGTAGTCTGTGCGAACCATGTAGACCCATCGAGCAAACGCCCAGTTTAACTAAGTAAAAGGTTTCTACTGCGTGGCTTTCTGTTCCTTCCAGGAGGAGAGGGAGCTCAGCAGCTTGAAACATTCCTCCCTCACTCCTCTGAAAAGAAAAGATCAAGATTACATCTGTATTCATTGGATAAAAAAAAGGATATTTATAATTCTACGTTTTGTTTCAGCAATATATGCTTTGCAGTAAGTTTTTCTGAATCAAACCTGCAGTAATTTCACTTTGCTTTATCTTCTTTAACAACTTTAAAGAACATTGATGAGACAACTGATGAGAAAAAAACTCCAAAACATTCAGGAAAACCTTCTGCATTTCAGCTCAGTCTAACTAAAAAAGAAAAAGTTATTTTTTAACTCAGAGAAACAAAGAAACTCCTATCAAGTGGATTTCTTTGAATATGAGTCAAAAAGTAAGATCCTGAAAACCCGTTTATTTATTCTATTTATGACAAGAGCTTTCTAAACGGTTTAATAACATCGATTCTATAAAAAGAACCTTTTTATGAACCTGTTCTGTTCCACTGAGAATTTTTCCACCCAATTTTCCTGCTAAAGAGAATAAATCAAACATTTTACAGCAGTCTGTTGCTCTCCACCGAGGATGTGAGCCATTAGTGTTGTCCCCAGCCTAACAGATTCTGTTAGAAAAATGTGCTAACATGTCACGGTTCAAATGATCTGTTGTCTGTTATTAGTATTTATTTATCTGTAATTAAACACTATCCATAAAATAGCATGTAGGTTTTACACGTTCAATTAGTTTAGTTTATATAACATGAACTTTTCATATTACTTATATAAATATAACAGCAAACAAATGTAAAGGTACATTTGTTATCAATTGCTCATTGCTTTTTTATTGATTATGGAAAAATTAGTGAAATTACCGGAGTTCAGTAATATTTAAAGAAATGTTTCGCACTTATGCCTAAAAAGGGTACAAATGTGCAATTATTTTATTTTAGAACACCATGCAATAAACATTTCTCCTTTATTTGTTAACAATCATAAAATCTAACAGATCGTTATCTGTCGGTCGGGAAAAACCGGATCTCTGCTGGGAAAAATGCGATCGGCGAGTTTTAGTTTCACATTTTCTCCCGACTTTTCTCAGATTCTTACATTTCAGTCATTTAGATTAGAAAATAGTGAAATGAAGACCAAAGTAAAGAAGTGTTAAAATAAAGGTAATGATTTGCACCCTCTGTTGCCTCAGCTGGTAACAGTTTAACACCCGACTTGTGACAGACAGATGAAACCTTATGACAGACCTGAAAACCAAACACAGCTCATTATTCTCCTCCCTCAAAACCATCACACTCATGCATCACCTGCCTTTTTTTTTCTCCCCCCACCTTTTTTCCATTTGGTGTATATTGACACATGCTCTTTAAGGGTCATGTGACTGCATGAGTAACACCCTCTCATATTATGCAACAGAGTTTCAAGAGGAAATGCATCCAAGCACCCATCATTAAGGAGTCATCTGCTCCATCCGTCATCCATTGAGGGTCTCCCAGCAGCAAACCAGCCGGAGCCTTTAGAGTCCAACGAGGCCACGGCTTCGTCTGAGGCTCGGCCTCCTTCTGTCTCTTATCTCCGACAGACGACAACAAACGCCCTGTCTTACATCACTTCCTGCAGGGGAGAGTTCCTGACAGGAATAAACAGCATCCACTAGGCTTCATCATACATAAACAGTCATTGGTTTCTTATGTGTGATTCGAGGGAGGCAAATATAAACTCGAAGGAAACCAGGACATCCAGTCTGAGTCATTATTTAACAAAAGCAAACAGCAGAAGCTGTTAAAAATTGAAATGCGCTTTTAAAAAAAAACAAAAAAACAACAACAACAACAAAAAAAAACTCAATACGATATATTTAAAATAGTCAAAAATATACTGCTTACATCAACGTCTTATCTTCAAGGCGGAGCGAAGCAATGACAAAGTAGTGACAGAGCTGGTAAATAGCTGATGAAAAAACACATAATGGAAACATAGCCGCCTTTGTCAGCCGGGGGGGTGGGGGGGTTCTCATTCAAAGCTCGGCACCTCGGGCTGTGACCGTGCCGAGGTCGGCAGAATCTAACTGAGCTGACAGAGAAACCGCTGGAGAAGCAGCTCCAAACTTTAGGTTTATTTATAAATAAAATAAATAAACCGGTGAGCTCAGAACAACAGCAGAATCTAAATTAATATCTTCAACGGTTTTTACTTTAAACTGAACATTTCTGGGGAAGCTATGAGTTCCTGATAATGTCCTATGACATTTCCTAACTTTCCCCAGACTCCAGTTTTTTTTCCAGTAGTTTTTATTACAATCAAGATGTCTGCTACCTGGCTTGGGTTTTATATTCTCTGCATGTTCCGCAAATCCCTAAAGCAGCTTAACATTGGATCAGCTTTTACCAAAAATCTGTGACAATTGAGGCCTGAATTCAGCTGCAGATCACTCAGATTAAGTTCTTTTTAAAATAGTTTAACAACTAAAGATCTGGTTTAAAACCAAGATCCATCAAATTGATACAAAAAAAAACTGTTTACTGATTTCTGAACATTTATCTTTAGATTCTCTGAAACCAAACTGATCAATGAGAAGGAAAAAACTTTTAGAAACAAGGCATTAAAGTCCAAATAAATCATTAAGTGCTTTTTGTCTTTCAGATAAATGATTTCCCCAGTGAGGTCCCCTTTCTCTGGGTTTAAGTTGAAAAAGAAAAAAAAAACACAGAGAGAAGAAAAATATATTTGGGATGAAAGCTGTTCTCTAAACATGTTGGGTTTCAGATAAATAAAAGGTCCTAATATGGTTTTTACTTTATTGTTTTGGATTAATCAACTCCCACTGAGCCTTGCTTTGGTTTGGTCTGATGTTCCTCTCCAGTGTCGCCACATGCTTGTTAAGGAGGAGGGATTGCTGCGAAGTGCAAAGCTTCCTTTAATAATAACGTTTTACCAAATGGGATAATAAACTGAACATTACTGACTGCTCTGTAATAAAATCAAGACTCCAGTGGGAGGTATGCAGCCTTTCCAAGACGGTTGTTGACGAACGCTTTTTTATAGATCGTCTAAATCAAGATAGAAAATAACAAACAGATCTCATGGCTTTCATTCTTGCTCTATGACAAGCTAAACACATTATGTTTAGGTTTAAAACGATTTTGGAGAAAGGTGGTAAATCCAGCAGCCTTGTTTTATTTCACAAGGACAAGAATAGCCGCTTGATGTTTCCCAGAAAACAACCTGAAGCGGCAGCATCCACATTACATCAGCGCATCGCGACGGCAGCCGGTGTAAAAATATGTCAAACAAACCCGTCGGACGACTGAAACCTTGTCAAACAGAAAGCGCTTCAGCTCCAGAGCTGAGGATTGATGGTAAAGAAAGCAGGGACCAGTGGACAGGAGCGGGAAAGCTGGGCTGGCTGGAGGATCAATCTGGTTCTGTCTAAACACTGAAAGCCTGGAGCAGACCCCATGGAGCCGACGGCAGCGTTTATGGGAATAAACTGAACTAAATACAGTGATTCAGTCACCAAAGAGCTGTCAAACACCTAGAGGGTTGCTCAGTTCTTCATTTTAGGTTGAAAGCTGTTAGAAAACCATTGTCTTATTTACTTAACAGATATTTGCTTTGACAAAAAAAACAAAAAAATCCCCAGAAGACTTCCTCCTCCGCCAAAGACCTGGAAGGTTTTATTTTCTACACTTTAGTCAAAGTATTTCCTGTCTGACTTTGCTCAGAATCAGGCATTTGATCATTTGGAAAGCAATCAATTTTCCACTGCTGCCACAGGGACAAGAAAACAGTGAATCGCACAGGAAAGCTTCTCTGGCTCAGAGCAGAGGCTTTAAGACACATCAGTGGACGGAGCAGAGCCAACGCTCCAGTTCAATCAAAGCGACCATCCTTTAGTCTGACCCTCTTCAGTTCAACATGACCACTGCTTAAATGATTTGGAAGAGAGCAGCTGACACTGAGGCCCAGCCGACCCGCACTGGTGGAGCCACACCCTCACCTGAAGAAGAGGAGGTGAAGTTTCTGCAGGATCCGTTTGCCTCTCAGGCCTGGGTTGCCATGGCAGCCATTACATGCATCCAACATTGTACTCAGTTAAAACCCAGTTCATTTCCCATAAAGAAAGCAGTTGGCCAGGATGCAGCTCAGTGCTGTTACGTAACACCCATCCTGTCTATTTGGATATAAAAAAAAAAAAAACTGCTCCTCTTCTTCTGCTTCTATTTTAGGAACAATCTGATACGTCACCATGGCGAAGCTCCGATCTGACTCTGGCCTGCAGCCCCCAGCACTCAAGGAACAATTTAAAGGTTTATGCTCCCTGCCTTATATGGAGGTGAGGGGATGTGATTCCCTATAGGGAATGTGCCCCTGTCGTCAGCGCCTGCAGGCTAGGACACAATTTATGGGCTGATCGGAAAACGAGCGACTCCAAGGCACAGCACACAGAGACTAAAGGGTTCAGCCCAGGGTCCGACATCCACATGGAAGCATAAGAAAGTGAAACCTAAGCCAGAGGAGACATCTTTAACAACGTTTCCAAGGAGCAGCTAACTCCGCCATCCTGATGACATTTATCTACATTACAGGAAACAACAGTCGCTCTGCATTCCTAGATGTCTTCTGCTCTGACTGAGAGCAGCAGAAGCAGCAGTGATGTTAACTTTGCACACTGCAAACCTAATTCTTGGCAAAAAGAAAGTTCTGGACCTTCACAAATCTGGGCTAACGTCAAATATAAAAAATATTCAAACAAATGAAATTACAAAACTGATTTAGACTAGATATATGTGGGGTCTGTCTGTTGGTAAAAAACTCTGACCTGGTAACTGTTTGGCACCGTTTGGTTCTACGGATTTATTTCTTAACGGGGACCAGTTGCATTTAGCACTGGATTAGTTACAAGGTAGCAAAAAAGTCAGCGTTTACGGAGTGACCATCACCAACCTGACCCAGTTAAACCAGTTCTGTTAGAGGGTCAAATTTACAGCAAACTATTGTGGGAAACTCTTTCATCATTTAGAAACTGAAATTATTTCAGTAAACACAACAGATATAAAACAAGAAAAAAATACAGCATTGACAAATGTTTTATAGATTTCTAGTGTGTATTCAAATATAATAAACCCACCATGATGATACAGGGCGGATTATTCCTTCCCTTTGTTCAGGTGTCTGCATAATTTCCCTCGTTAAACAATAAATTTACCCATTGTACAGTTTAACAACCATCTCCTCTAACCCAATGATGTCGTTGGAGAGTCTCCAGCCAATCAGCAGCTCCCTTACCTTGCATGCACCTTTCTATTCTGTGAACGAGCTGGTAGGACTTGCAGCGGTCCAGCAGAGTTCGGATGGCAGGAAGAGGGTCCAGGACGACGGTCTCAGGGTGTGCATCGATGTAGTCCTGAAAATGAAGATGTAAAAACAAACAAACACAAATATCAGAGATTATGATTTTAAAAGTAATCATCAAAAGCTCTGATAGCAGGAAAAATCCACAGGCAGGGGCAAATATCCACGGTATAAAATCGCAACACAGATTTGCCATAAAGCAAATGATGGAATAAAGAATAAACGTCACTATAAGTTGGAGCTTGTTTTATGACCTGCTCTTGTTCTTTTAGTTTTTCTATCTGGCAGCAAAAATACTCACAGCCAGGTTACATCACAGCCTTTGATGAGAGATGAAATCAGCTGCGACTGGGAGAGATAATCAGAAATCTAGCTCAGCTTTAATTGCTTTTCAAGTTTTATTCGCAGCCTTGCGACATTTCAGGAGGCTTCTGGTTTCAACTTTTTGTTCTATTGAGGCTCCTGCATTTGAGGAGTTTCCGATGAGTTTTGAAACCCGTTCCACCACATCCCCAATAGAGAAGCAGTTTAAAAATCAGGCCGATTTGCTTTCAAACAATAAGAAAAAAAATGAGCCGTCTGCCCTCCTACAGATGTACAGCCACAGATTTGTTCAACAGAATCGTGTCTGCAGGGCATAAAAACTGAATCAGATGGTGAATTTAGCTTGGGCCTGTGTTTGACGGATCACTTAATGTATGCCAGGGGCTCTTTGGAGGTTACATCACCGCATCTCTGTCTGCCGACTGCTCGGTCAGCATGAGGTCGCCTGCTTTACATAACCACACACTCTTTCTCCCATCCTGCCGTCTGTTTTTGACTCTGCTCGCCCGGTCCACACGCTCCCTCCATGCTCTTTCCCATCTGTCATCAGCTGCTAAACGGCTAAAAAGCCATCTCAAAATATGTAAAGAACGTATTAAAATGGATTTAGTTGCCCATAATTTGAGCAGGTAAATAAGATGATCTACTAATAGAGTGGGGATGTTTGCTCTTAAAATAACAATAATTAGACATTATTCACTTGAAATAAGACGACATAACAGTTTTTTCCTATTTCAAACATAAATTATATTCGGTAGACAAATACAAATTGACCGACTTATATTCCAGTTTCTGCAGTGCAGTCTGTTTCTGCACATTACAGACATTTAACAAAAGAAATCTGCAGCTCTACTCTTATATAGCTTATAGAATTAAGCACATGCAAACAATGCCTTAAGCAATTAGTGAAACAGAGAGAAGCATTGAGGCAGATGCCCATCAGGGAACCATCTGCAAGATTTACCCCAAGCTAACAGGAAACTGATCAAAGCCAGCTGAGCTGTTTTGCAAGTCGAAGATGCATCAAAGAAGGCTGACTAAACTCTTCAGAGTTGGTAGAAACGCGACGATTAGGCCGACCATTCGCAGACTTCTACATCTCAAAAGAACGGAGAAGAGAGGGGGAGGTGAGAGACAAAAGGCTCTTCGGCAGATGATGAGCCAGACGCATGTCAGCGTAGGAGACGCCTGCTCATGTTGCTCAGTTCTGGAGCAGATTAGTACACATCAAATGGTTTCAAGACATAAAATACATTAAAACGTATTTCAGCATTTACAAGCACCGACTCCTCGTGTGTTAAGAGTTATCACCAGGCTGTAAATTCACCACAACACTGCTTATGTTTGTGGAAATGAGTCTTTGGCAGGTTCACGCTCAGTTCTTTCATTAAACCTACCATGATCTGCAAACAGCATTAATCTGCAACGCTGAGAGCAGCTCTAACCCCTGGATCACTGCAGAGGGATCCAACCATGACAGTTTGTTTTAACCAGAGCTGTAATAGAGAGCCGAGCTTCTTCCTCTGCAGCACAGAGATTCATTATAATAAGAAGAAATGAGCCAAAGGTTATAATTCACAAAGATCTGTAAACACAGAACAAAACCCAGGTTTCATCTGATAGAAACACCTCTAAACAAGACAAACACATAACAACGACGCAGCTTCATACGCAGCCAACCGCTGATTCCTTTCCATCGATATTTACAGCTGCTGTTCAGATGGTCTGACCCAATCGTTTGGTCATTACAATCCAAAACACAATATCATAACAACCACCAAATCATTCGCTCTTCGTCCCACCCACTAATCGCTGTCACTCTGACTTCCTGTTTGTCTTCCTGATGGCGTCAGGAGAACCGTTAACATCCTGCTGATCACGACTCTGTTTCCTTTGAACCAGGCCAAGCAACAGGGTCAAAGTCGGAGCAATAAATCCATTTTACACCATCTGCTGCGCGACCAGCTTCAGAGACACAAACAGCAATAGCCTCCCAGTGGGCGGAGCCTCACCTCAGACTTCCAGGTTTACTGATGTCACCGTGTGCTCAAAGGTTCAGCGGATGATGTCGCTGCTCAACGAGCCGCTTTGATTCTTCCAACTGGGACCAGTTGGGGCTGAAAACACGAACCTCATCAACGTTTGCCGTCTCTGTCAAAGCTACAACTATGTCAACACATAACCTGAGGCATCTGTATTTATTCTGATCATGGCTCAGTGGAAGCCCTGTTACGCTCTGGGTATCCACGACAGCGTCACGGCGTAGATCATCCGCTGGCTTCTCAGCAGTCAGGAGAGAAGAAGAACAAATAAACAGATCTCTGAGCAGGATATTAATCCTGTTTATGCGTTTTAGTGACCCTGAGGGGATAAATGATTTAAACTGGGAAGAGACTCTGATTAAAAATTCATTTTCTCCTTTTCTTCCATCTTAGTTGCTCTATTTGTTGCCTCCCTTTGACGGATAGGATCTATCCAGTGGTCCACATGGACGCCAACAGATCCAGGTCCAGATGATGTCATGTCCTCCACACAGGCTGTACGTGGGGTAGACAGTAAAGCAGACTGGGAGTCATGGATATGAACCTGACTTGAACATTGCTCGTGTAACTGAAGCTGAACGGAAGCTTCTGGTGCCAACTGTGGCTTTTATTGCAAGAAAAAGTGTTGAGATTTCCTTCAACTCAATGGTGAGGCTTTGGCGACTGTCGTGTGCGCACCGATGTTCAGCCTCAACACAAGATGTCGGTTTACTTCCTCTTAACAATCAACTTTCCTCTGTTTAGTAAAGTAAAACCAGTAATAAGTGCCTCCCTGAAAACCTCTGGATCCAATTTGTTTTTTGTTTTTTTTTTTTATTTCTCTTTGCGTCAATGGATTCATGAATTCTCCACGGAAGTAGAAGTTTTGCCCCGAATCAGTACCTGTACTCTCTGGACCTGCAGCACGGCTTGTGAGTCGTTCTGGTCCGCTTCCAGGATGAGGTCGGTCAGTTTGTGGATGATGAGGTCCAGCGGACCCTGGTCCTCCAGAGGCTGGCTGAGGTCCAGCTGAGGGCAGAAGAAAACAAGCAAGAGGTTAAAGCAAACCATCCATTGTTGTGAATTTAGCCTGTTTTCAAAATGAAAGAGATTTTCCTCCCTAAAAAACACACTCATCCTGCCCCATAACATATATACAATATCTCCTTTTCCCTTAGCCAGAGCCTGGCAACCCTACAGAAAAAGCTGGTTTCCAGAGTCTCCTCCTTTCAATTCTAAACCAGATCTCTGAGCTAAGAACAATTTTTTAAATTATTTTATTAATTGTCAGAGCGCTTCTAACAGCTTGTCATCAAATTCTAAAACTAAAGCTGTGGGCAATAAACTGGACTATTCAGTCGACTTGCCTCAGCTGTCTTGCCTGTAAAGTGGAGGCCAAGTCCTGCACAGCAGTTATTTACAGTCTTGAACAATCTTCAAACACTGTTGTCCAGAGCAAACCTCCTGAGAGATGTAACTTATTTTTGGGACATTTCTATACATATTTTGATGGAAATACTGGAGATGTGAAGGAGGGATAGTGGGAGTCTGGAGCATAGAGGGTGATGCAAAACCTTTTCTGAAGAAAAAAGCTGTATTTCTTTCTTTTTTGTTAACAGTAGAAGCTCCAGCATCAGACATATGCACCGTGCTGAGGAATGAGCTAAAAAAAGCCCAAAGGTCAACAGGAACGAGATTGAAGCAGCAAATCTTTCTCTGGCTGGAAAACTGCTCCAGTAAATGCAGTAAACGCTCTTAGAACGGCTGCTGCGTCCCGATGGTCTTTTAATGCTGCAAACGTTTCCGACTTTACAATCCCACATGCCAACCCTGCCGTAACGCATCAGGGCCGCAGTGAAGGAGTTCAGACTATTTCAACATCAGCGTCTCCAGAATCAAATTATGTTTGTGCCAGTAGGCCATTTGGACAGTCTTTAAGCCGAGATACTGAGCATGAAGGAGATGTTACTGAGAATAAAGCTACAAAACCTATAACCCTTTAACATTTCCAGGAACTGTAAATCCCAACGATAAAACAACTAGAACATACTGAGGAATAAGTCTGGTAGCCAGTTCGTCTTTGACCTACTGACCTTTTTCATAAAACATTTCTATTACATAAGACTAGAAAGCGTAATCATTCATTACAGGGTTGTAAATTTGCTGTAGCTCTTTTATAACGACTATCCTACAGCCCTGCGGGGATTGTTGAAAAGAAATGAAGAAAACACCTCATTAGCATTCCCCTCAGGTCTAACTGAGCATAATGGCTGCCCAAATAGGCCAAGCAGTGAAGAAGCAGTCAAACAGCAGAGTCAGGTTTAACAAGCAGAGGGATCATTATGCACACATATGATAAAAACACACCCAGAAACAAGTATGACATGTCAACTTAAGTCGCTCCATCTAAAACGTTTTGAATGGCAGGTTAGTGAGATGGGTACTTCAAAGAAAAAGCAGTTTGTAGAGGTCTGCCACACCTGTGCAAACAGGTCCGAGTCCAGCAGAACCCAACTGTTCTTTTACCTGTTTAGACACTGAGTCAGATGATAAATACACACCTTTGTCACACAGGCGTGGATCAGTAAACCTGTACGGATCGACTCGGTTTAAGGCCAAGCACAGCCGGCGCCGGTTAATGATTGCAAGAGGGATGGGTGACTGATTAGAGTCTGACAGGGAGGCTGGCCTACATTTAGCAAGGTGTCCCCACAGCTCCTCAGAAATGTTGGTCTTTTACGTGTGGAAAGCATTGTGGCCTTAGTTTGATGTTCTTAGCTAACAGGAAGCGTGGTCCCGTGCTGCTGTAGCCCATCTGCTTCAAGGTTTCACATGTGGAGCATATTCATGCATGTGTTGGACATTTGTTGAATTAAAATCTCCTTTTAGAGCCTCATGGCACAGACCTGCACAGTTCTGGATTGATAGCTGACCAATAAAACTCATGATCTTAACTTCAGACCTGGGGGAGTTACATCTCTGTATCAGAGGGATGATAAAACTCTTCAGCACCTAAACATGTTCTGTTAATTATCTGTTAAAGCAAAAAAAACCAAAAAAACAAAACACACATCTAACAATTGTAGGACACTGGTCCATGAAACAGGTAGGACACGTATGACGTGTCATCACATGTCAGACACACAGACATGGTTAGCCAGTCCCAAAAAACACAAGACAAAAAAAAAAAGCAGCAGAGGAGTGGCAGGACAACAACAAAGAGTTAATTTCAGCTATAGAAGATGTCTGTGACCTTGAGCTCATTGAAAGAACATAGAAATGACCTCAGGTGCTTTGTTGTTGATCCGAAAGGATTGGGGCATTTAACTCATGTTTCCAAAGACCCATATGAAATGTTGGGTCAGTGTGAGAAGTGATCTGCTCATCTGACCCAGCCGACGTCTCAGGCTGCTCTAAATGCCAGAACCGGGAACAGCGGCTGTTCTTTAGCGGCTCAGATGCTAAAGCATAAACAAGAGCGATGTGGGGAATATGTAATGAGAAAGAAAGAAAAATTCATAGAAGTGGTGTGAAACGAATAATCCAGAATTTAAATATTTACTTTAAATGGCTGAGCTGAGTCAACACAAGCGACAAAATATTGGTACAAAAGGGTTTTATTCCTGTGAATCTCAGGATACATCCAAGCGAATGGGTCCTATTTTAGCATGAAGACATGTTTCCAAACACCATTCACCCCCCCTCCACCCACCAAGCAACCGTTTGATGCCGACCTAATTTCCTGAACAGTTTTGTTTATTGTAGCTTCACATGCTGTTTCTTTCAGTTTCACTGCTGATGGGTCACATTCCTCCTGCCTGGAGACACAAACCAACAGAACAATGTAACATGCCTAAACCTGCGACAGAAACTCATCAGAGATCGACTGATGCCGATTGTTTCATGACGACTCTTCTGACTAACTGAATCCAGATGTGTGCTGCCAGGACCCATTCTTTCCTCCAATTTAAGGCTGGGTGATATGGCCTTAAAATCATATCAGGATATCCTGATACTATGCTGATAATGAGAAAATTGATGATTAAAAAAAAAAAAAAAAACAATAATTCTTTATAGTTGTTCTTCAGTCCAGTAGCTGTAAGTGCGAATGCATCCCGCAGCAATCACAAAACCCTACTCTTGCAGAAAAAAAAATACAAATATAAAACAGGCTTCTTAAGGACAGCATTTAAATAAAAAAGTGTGATTTACATCACTACACCTCCCACAGTAACTGCATTATTTATTTATTTATCATTTATTAGTTATAATCTTGGAATGTCCAAATGAAAAAAAAATAGGAAGAAAAATATTTTAAAAATTCACAATTCATCAATTTATATATATATATATATTTATTTGTTCTAGCTTTTTATCATCAGTTATTCTAATGTGTTGTTTTGACTATAAATTAAACTCATTATCACGGTAAGAAACAAATGATTTGATAAATGCCCACCCAACTCCAATTACCTGATAAAAATGACACCGTGATCTCTGAGCAGGAGGACCTGAGCTACAAGACCTCCAACAAAACTAAACAAAAAAAAATGAATCTTGATTTTTACAAATCACTTCATAGTCAGTCAGGTCTGAATATTTGTGGCTCTACCGCTACGCTGCACAATGCTCAGCAGACAAACATCACACGAAAGCCGAGACGCCACCGTCTACAACTATAGGTCCCACATTGTCAGCGTATTAGAGCTTGCTTATTATGTTACATTTACTTGTTTTTTTTCCCCTTTTGTTGTTGGATTTCACTCCTATCTGTAAACAAAACAAAACAAACAAAGAAAAAACAACAAAACAACCCTCCAGGTCAAAGTAACACGCCTAAAAAACCCTGCAAAAACACACCAATGCATACGTTTACTGTATCAGGAGTCGGCAGAGGTTTGTGCAGCAATGGAGCGTTTTAAAACCACTTAACTCTTTTTAACCCAGGAGAAGCACCAGCTGAATGACAACTAAAGAGAGCTGCTACGTTTTAAGCCAGATTTACGCTGCTTTTACAGAATGGGCAACAATACACATCATTCAACAGCTGAGACTCCACAGGTTGCAAACGATGTGCGTGAAAACTCCAAAGTATCAGGAAGATAGAAGCCTGAGAACAACAGAAATCTCTTCGACCAGACAGATTGCTGAGGAGATTTCTGCGCTAAGCTCCCCTTCCTAAACACGATATTTGGTGTTTACTTATCTTTGTTTTATATATAAATTAGTTTGAAGATCTAAAGACAGTTACAACAGAATAAAAATGGAAATATTGTGTATTATCGCTCAGGGAAGATATTCAGGTGTTTCCAGCAGGAAATGGAAGCAAACTGAAAACTAAAGGCGACTTTAATAACATAATACGATTCAAAGAAATGTGTGAAAGAGTTTGATAATTTTCAATTTTTTTTTTTTTTATTACAGGTGGTGAATTAGAAAAAAAAAATGGGTGGAATTTTTTTTTAACTAATAAACCCAAAAAAAAAAAAAAAAAAAAAAAGGAAAATATTGACAACCGAACAACTGGACGGAAACTCCCAACGACCTTTAACAGCCTCTGCAGTCGTGGAAATCACTGAGAAGTCAGC